>JAMFLL010000825.1:0-25198 GCA_027475725.1 Pythium rhizo-oryzae | reverse complement strand
GCGCCACCGCGCGGAGGCGATGCGGTGCCGGAGCGGCTGTTCTTCGCAGCGGTCGTAGACGCTCGCGTTGGAGATGTGGTTCGGGAACTGGCGAGCGAGCACTCGCCGGAGCTGCTGGCGGTGAAAGCTTTCAATGCCCTCGAGCTGGGTCTTCGTGAGCGCCCACGTCCCGCAGTTATATAGCAGGATAGGAAGCACGTAGCAGTTGTAGAGACGGACGCGGGTTCGGACGGAAAGGATCTGTGGGCGTTTCCACGTCATCCATAGTTTCCGCAGGGCCACGGTCGCGAGGGACTTGCGGCGGGAGACGTCTTCGGGGTCGCCGAGGGCGGATCCGAGCTTGACGGTCTCACGCCACCGTTCTTCGACGGCGCGGCGGTGGCGAGATTGCCCACACGGTGTGAGGCACCGGACGATGTGGGTGATCTCGGTCTTGGCTAGATTCATCGTTAGTGACCATCGGGCAAAGACGGCTGGAGCTCGTTCTTGGATGAGGGCGAGTGTGGCGGCGTCTGCGCAGATGAAGTCGGCGTCGTCGGCGTACACGATCATGTCCCGGAGGAGATCGCGGGGAAGGTCGACGTCTTGGGCGAGATCTCGGAGGGCGGCTTCGAGATACACAATGAAGAGAACTGGGGAAAGCGAGTTGCCTTGCGGGGTGCCAATGTTGCTTTCAAACGGGGAGCTGATCTGGTTGCTGGAACGTACGGCAAGAGTTGTGTTAGTGAGCAATAGTCGGATGAGCCGGATTTGTTCGGACGTGTCCGCGCTAAAAACGTCCGATCTGGCAGTGGTTTTTGAACGTCTCTATACAAAAAGCAAGTGTGGGATAGATTTAAAAATAAAAAGAAAAGAGCGGACGAAGGGGACTGACCCATTGGCCCCAGCAACATGGCTGATGGGGTAGACGCGGCTCCACTTGCTCATTCAGCTCGAAGGACGCGAGACGAACACCATGGCGACCGCGCGGTACGCCAACCCCAGCACAGCGAGCACGCGTAGCTCTGCGCTCTCCAACTTTGAAAACTATCTGCGTGAAAAACGGTCTCTCTAGTGGCAACGTGCGAGAACTTGTCAAAGAAGTGAACGGAGGGATTGCTTTTTGTCGCGTCATGGATCGCTACGCGCTCCATCTGGTCACGTCGAAGGGCGCTAGGGGCAAAGTGCTATCCGAAGGCACTGCAAAGCTTTACTATGGTGCTATCAAGAACTGGTTTTACGACGTTGAGCCACAGCTCCAAGCTACGTGTGATCGGAAGATGAAAAATATTGCAGCGGTGGTGAGCAAAGAGATGAAAAGAAAGAGTCCAGCGCCTACGAAGCAGGCACCGCCGTGCACAAAGAAGGACTTGGAACTCATAACCACCACCCTCCTGCAGCAGGCCGGCTCGGAAGCCGATTACTGGAACGCGGCGCTTGTTGCAGTGATGTGGTACATCTTCGGGAGGAGCTCCGACATGATCTCGTTGACCAAGTCTGGCTTCGCGGTACACCCAGGCGGAGCGCTTACAATGCGCTTGGAGCGCATGAAGACATCCTTGCAACAGGGACTGGCGCTATTTGCAGATGTGAATGCTATGACGTGCCCTGTCACACTCATTGCTGTGGCCGCCGTCGCGGATATTGTGCCCAGCGTTCGAGTGTTTCGCCACTTGCCAGAGTTCGGTGATGGTGACGGTGACCATGTGGACGAAGATGAAATGCCACTGCTCGACTACCTACAAGACCACATTGATGAGACGGCCGCACTAGTGGCGGGCGTACGCCGAACGCCAGGGATTCACTCCCACATAAACCGAGTCTTGCGCCGAGTGGAGTCGGCCGCATCCACCAGCCCCGGCTCCCACTCGCTCACTCCGAAACTCTCGTCGCACTCGTTCCGCCGTGGTGGTGCGCAAGCTGCTAACGCTACACCCGATTTGAGTCTCCAGTGGATTCTGGACCGTGGAGGGTGGCAACTGTCACATCTCAACAAAGCGTTCGATTACTTGATGAACACAACACTGGAGGACCAAAAAGTTGCAAAATATCTTAGTGGATTAGAGCCCAACGACGCCTCTCCGTGGATTCCGAACATCAACCGTCTCGACCCACTAGTCATAGCCGGGGCGCGGGCGTTCCAGCGAATGGCCTTTCACATCCCCACCACGCCGGATGTGGACTCCTTCCTCTTCCGTACAGATGTGCTCGACTTGTTTGCCGGTGTCGTCATCTACCATTATCCAGACTTGGTCAAGATCCAGCGGGATTCGCTTTTCCATCAGAGAGTACTTACCGCATTGGGTTCGATCGGATACACCGAAGCTGATATCCTGGCATGGTCGCTGCAGCTGCGGCACGCTCGCTTTGCAGCGAAAAAGGCAGCGGCACCAACCGTGTGCTCATCGGCGTCCAATTGCACCGCCCACGCACCACGTGACGATCCCGACCAGAAGAAAGTTGAGTCGCTCCTTACCGATCAGGTGGAGCTGCTGAAGGAGTTGATCACCCGCAACAGTCAGCTGGAACTCCGTATCGCTCAGCTTGAAGCTGCTGCGCGCTCCCGCGATAGTACGATTATTGAACCCACTGCTCATGCTCCTATGACACCGGCCCCCCAAAGATCCGCCGTCCGCGAACGTGCCCAACCCCAAAATCCGTTGGACGTGTGGTTCATGTGGTACGCTGAAATGCCACCGCTGTGGGACACAAAGGAATCGTCAAAACGTCAGCGATTCCATGACAAGCGCATGCTCGTTGCCTACATGCGCCTTTTCGTGCCGAGACCGTACGTGCTTGAGCGATCCAGTGCCACGTACCACGCGCAAGTTCTTGAGTTGGGCTCCACTGCCCTCTCTCGGGTTCAAACGTTCCTTCGCGACTCTCGCACCGGCAGCTCGCCCTCCGCAGTAGGCACGATCGTCAAAGCTATGAAAAAGCGGGAGGAGAGTGGGAGCTTGGACGTGACCAAAGCAAGCTTCACAACGGCGGTCCGAACGGGAGACATCGTCGACCCGACGCCTATCGAGCACTTGATTTCGTGGAGAGGCCTCTAGCGACGCCGGGTGCTCGATTGGTTTGCTGCCCTCAATATTCTCTTCATACCATCACACATAACATCATACATTAATTCTCCGATAGAAATGCTGTTAGGGATATGGACTTACCGATGTCCATGGTTTAATGCCCTTAGTGATGTTCATCATGCATCGTCATGGTGTCGACTTGCTCTTGCCAATAGATCTCCACGTCACCGTATTACTGGCCCTTCTCGTCCTCGTCGCTCTGCATGCTGCGTTCATGGAGCGAGAGCACCACACTAACATCAATGCTGTGCAGCGCGTGCGTAGCGCGCGTTCAGCGGCACAACCCCCACAGCAATGACCCCACCAGCTAGGCGGAGGTGCACACGGCCGACGCGCCAAACACAACGACGATCACCACGCCAACACGGCCACGAGCACCACGCCCAACATGGCCACGAGCACCATGCCCAACTCGACCACGAGCACCAGGAGAAACACGAACACGAGGACCACCAACACGAGCACCACGCGCACGAGCACGATCACCACGAGCACGATCACCACGAGCGCAAGCACCACGAGCGCGAGCACCACGAGCGCGGGCACGAGCACCACGAGCTCGAGCGCGAGCACGAGCACCACGAGCGCGAGCACTACGAGCGCGAGCACCACGTGCGCGAGCACCACAAGCTCGAGCAACACGAACACGAGCACGAGCACCACGAGCGCGAGCACCACGAACACGAGCACGAGCACCGCGAACACAACAGGCGACCGCGAAGCACACAGCAGAAGGAGACGCAGAGAAGGGCGCCGCTAGAAAGAGCCACAGAGAGAGAGAGAGAGAGAGCACATATCCTACAGCAAGCTCGCACAAGAACGATCAGCCAGCGACGTCCACATCGATCGCGCCATCACCACTTACCGCTGCTGCTTCTCCTTCTCACTCTCTCCGAATTGAGTGTGAGGATCTGATCAACGTGGGAGTACGAGGTTTTTCTGCTGACCACTCAGGAACGAGGTTTTAAGTGTGTCCGAGTCTCCTCCCCTGTCCGATTTTGTCCGCTGTTTTACTCTTTCGTCCAAAACACAAAATGCTTCGTGCTTGATCAGCCAAGCACGTAGTTTACACTCCTGAGACTGAAAGTTACGCATCATGTTTCTTTTCAATGACTGGAATTTTGTGACATCAATCGAGTTTTGGGATCAAAACCGGTTTGATACCGGTTGCTCATAATATTTTGCCAAGCACAGCACAGTTGGCCCACTAACGAAACGTGTTTTGCTTGTCCAAAGCACAAGCACAAAGCACAGCAATCAGGCACGTTAGCGTCCAGCCTCAGACGGCGATCGGAGGAATGTTCGGAGAGGAAATGAGGAGATTTGAGAGGTCTCTCGCTTCTCTCGCGCCTCACCCTGACACTCACAAGCCCAAGGGTTCCATGGACCTCCATGATGATGCAGCTCGCATTGGTTCGCCCTCCCTGATCACCGTCCCCATCAGCATGAATATGAAATGTGATACCCCTCAAAAAGCGATTCCAGGTGAGTTGGTCCGGTTTGCCGCGCTCGCTCGCCGACTGCTCCAGTGGGTACACGTGAGAGTTCTCCTCACAACTTGTGAGGTCACCACGCTCATCACGGGGGGAGGAAATGCGGGTGCGTTGCCCCCTCCCGCCCCCCTCCTTTGTTCCCGAACTCTCCCACCCGTGACTTCCTCTTTACCTGACCGTCGAGCAACACGAGGTCAACGGAGAAGAAACGGAGCAAAAGAAGAAAATGGCTTTGGAGGAGAGCGAGGCAGCGGCCGCCGGCGAGGACGGTGGTGGTGGCGGAGACGGCCATGCGGCGGAGGCGGCGCTCTCGCCGGAGCAGCAGCTGCGCGACGCGTGCGCGCGCGGCGAGCTGGAGGCGGCGCGCGCGCTGCTGGCGGCCGGCGCCGGCGCGGACGCCAGCGACGAGGTGCGCTTTCCCTCTTTTGTCTGTGTGACTGACCGCGGCGGTAGTCTTAGCTTTGGCTTGTGTGTCTGTCTGTGCGTGTGGCGATCAACAGAAGGGAAAGACGGCGCTGTACTACGCGGCCAAGCGCGGCGACGTGCGCGTGCTGCAGCTGCTGCTGGACAGTGGCGCGGACCTCCACGCTGTTACCAAGGTACTGTACTTGTAAAGAGGAGACGCGTGAAGAGTATCGAACAGGAGTCTGATGGTGTGCTGTTGTCGGGCGAGGATCTGTGCAGAAGGGCAAGTCGGTGCTGTATGCGGCTGCGTTCCGAGGCGGCCTCGAGGCCGTGCGGTTCTTGCTGGAGCAAGGCCACCGAGTTGATGTCGTTGACCATGTGAGTGATTTGTGGACAAGAGGAGGCCAACAAAGGCGAGGAGCTTATGTGGCTTGTCTTGGTCCGGTAGCATTGGCGCACGGCGCTATTTGGAGCCGCCCAGAATGGGGATGTGGAAACGATGCAGCTGCTCGTGGAGCATGGTGTTGACGTGCACGCGGTCGCGAAGGTAGGAACGCACATTCAGCGTGTATCGTGCGGTGGTGAAGACGGACTTCATCAACTCGTGATTCACTCCAGGACAAGCAATCAGCTCTTCACACCGCCGCAAGAGCTGGAAAAATCAAAGCTGTTCAATTTTTGCTGGACCAAGGCCTTGCGATTGATTTGGCCGATGAAGTGAGTTTACAGAGTTTCTCCAGATGCGAACTTTGCGGTGGGCACTGACAAATGTATGCATTCCAGGATGGAGACGCCGTTATTCAGTACGCCGCGATGGGGGGGCATCTCGATACCATACAGTTATTGGTGGAGCGTGGTGTTCCAGCCAACTCAACTACCGAGGTGCGTGGATGTACTTTCACGTCCTTGGTATCCGAAGATGCTCAATACACATGAGCTACTCTGTCTGGAAAACAGAAAGGGCGAAATGCTCTTCACTTTGCAGCGAAACACGGTCACGTCGAGGGTGTGAAGTATTTAGTAGATGCTGGGGTTGCGGTTGATGCGGCAGACGAAGTGAGTTCGGCTGAAGGAGTGGCCAAAATCGTTTGTTGCTCATTTGTTGTGCCCTCACCCACCCTAGGACGGCGACACAGCATTCCACTATGCAGCATTGGGAGGAGATGTCGGCATCTTAAAACTGCTGTTAGAGCTTGGTTCCGACGCACACGCTGTGACGGAGGCAAGTAGAGCTGTCACGCGCCTGATCCGTCTGAAGCAACTTATGTGGGATCTTATGTCTTTGACCAGAATGGCCGAACTGCACTGCATGGTGCCGCAAAACAAGGTCATGAAGAGACTGTGAAGTTTATGGTGGGACAAGGCCTCACGGTTGAGTCGGCTGACAAAGTAGGTCTTGGAGGATTGATTCACGTTTTCGCCACCGTTTTGTGTGCTGAACCACCTGTGAAATGTGTTTAGGACGGTGACACGGTGCTTCACTACGCTGCAATGGGAGGTCAAATCAGCGCTGTGAAACTATTGGTGGAGTTAGGGGCCAACCCCCACGCGGTTTCCAACGTACGAGTGAAGCCTGCTGTCCGTTGCGTTGACTCGCGTCACTCACTTTTGGGTTTTGTCCGTGCATCAGAAAGAACAGAGCGCACTTCACTATGCTGCCAAGGCCGGCCAACTCGACGTAGTGAAATTCTTGGTGGAACAAGGCCTTGAGGTTGATTCAGCCGACGAAGTTAGTTTGTGACCATCGACTCATGTTTCGCCGCCCGTTCGTTTGCTGAACCACATGTGAACTGTTGACAGGACGGTGACACAGTGTTTCACTATGCTGCAATGGGAGGAAGTGTCGACGCCATGAGACTACTAGTGGAACTTGGTGCCGACCCCCACGCGATATCGAACGTAATAGTCGCTCTGTATGTCGTCTGCTCTGTTGGCTCGCGTCACTCACTAATGAAATTTGTTTGTGTATCAGCAAGGGCAAAGTGCACTCCATTACGCTGTCAGGATTGGCCAAGTCGAGGGTGTTAAGTACTTGGTGGAGCAAGGCCTCACAGTCAACACGGTTGATGAAGTAAGTGTTGCATACCTCCAATCCCACTTCGGCAACGTGCTGACCACGGATCGATCATCTTTAGAATGGAGACTCGGTGCTCCACTACGCAGCAACGGGAGGAGACATTGCCATCATTCGATTCTTGGTGGAGTTAGGTGCCGACACTCAAGCGATCACGGAGGTGCAAAAATCTTTCTAGCTCGTGTCGTTAGGTGCCCGGTGTTCACCTAATTTGAGGATGTATGTTTCCAGGATGCCCGAACCGTGCTCCATTGCGCTACGAAAGGAGGCCATGTTGAGGCTGTGAAGTACTTAGTGGGGCAAGGACTTGACACCGAGTCGATAGACGATGTGAGTATTCACCACCAGTGTTTGTTGCATACCAAACAGTGTGGGCTGATTGGTCGCAAACTGCCATCATGCATAGAATGGCGCCTCCATTTTCCATTGTGCGGCGATGGGCGGTGACGTCAGGATCTTGAGATTATTGGTGGAGCTTGGTACCGACACCCACGCCATCACTGAGGTATGGATATATCTGCTCTGCGTTGTGTTGCTTAGGGACATAAGAGAGCTGATGTTGCTGATACACACCAGGATGGTCGCTCCGCACTTCATTGCGCAGTGGCGGAACAGAATTTGGAGGCTGTCAAGTTCTTGTTTGAGCAAGGCCTTGACATCAATTTGGCCGACGAGGTTAGTCTGTGACTGCGCCTTTGTGGCTTCTATATGTACTGATCAGAAACTGGTATAGGATGGCGACTCCGCACTTCACTACGCTGCGATGCAAGGCGACATCAGCCTCATGAAACTGCTCCTCGATATGGGTGCCAATGCTCACGCGGTGAGCGAGGTGTGTTCACTACTTCACGCTTTGCTGACTAATCTGCACATCACTTTGACTCATGCTGGCTCTTGTTAGAATGGCCGGACTGCGCTTCATGGAGCTGTGAAAAAATTCGAGGCTGCCAAGTTTCTAGTTGAGCAAGGTCTCGATGTCAACGCGATAGATGAAGTCAGTGCTATATGGCGGATCTGCAGTGAAGTGTGGATCTGATCGATTGACTCTGGCTAGGACGGAGACTCAGTGTTGCACTACGCAGCATGTTCAGGGGACATACGTCTCCTTCAATTATTGCTCGAGTATGGATCTGACGCTCGTGCCACCACACAGGTGAGTGAAGTCAGAGAGCATCATACCTTGATTTCCAAAAAATTGCTGATGCGTGTGATGTTAGGACGGAAGAACGGCTCTGCATTGCGCTGCACAAAATGGCAAAGCCGATGCTGTCCGGTTCTTGGTAGAGCAAGGCCTGGCTGTAGATACTGCTGATGACGTAAGTACAGAGTACTGTGCGGACTCAGAATCATGATCACCTAACAAGAAGTTTTTGAACAGGATGGAGATCTCGTATTTCACCATGCAGCCATGGGTGGTGACGTCGGTATCATGGAACTGTTGCTGGAGCTTGGTGCCGACGCTCACGCTGTGACTAAGGTAAGTGAGCCCACTCGCGCCTTGTTGACTCACTTGTGAAGGGTATCTCATTCGAGATCTTCATATCACGATCAGAACGGCCGAACTGCACTCCACGGAGCCGCGAAACAAGGTCATATCGATGCTGTGAAGTTCTTGGTCAATCAAGGGCTTGAGATCAATTCAGCCGATGAAGTGAGAGTTGTCGAACGGATCATGATTATCACTGGACACAGTCACTAACTTTGTGATCACTATAGAACGGTGACTCGGTTCTTCACTACGCAGCTGGAGGAGGTGACGTCGGAATTTTAAAACTTCTGATCGAGCTAGGTGCAGACACTCACGCGGTCACCGAGGTCTGCAAGGTTATTATTTTGTGCCAGGGGTTTGTCTGGAAGCTGACTAACATATCTGATTTTCCGTTGCTGGCTAGAATGGCCGAACACCACTACATTGCGCAGCCCAAGGAGGACATCTAAAAGCAGCTACTTTTCTGATCGAACACGGCCTCGATATCGCTTCGACCGACGATGTGAGTGTCTTTGCCCAAATTTAAAGTTCAACTACGAAGTCCGTTTTGCTCCTTCGCTGACAAACCTTTCGGGATTTTGTAGGAAGACAACTCTGTTCTCCACTACGCAGCAAGCGGAGGTGACGTTGGAATCATGCAGTTGCTAGTGAAGCTTGGCGCTGACGCCCACGCGACCACTAAAGTGAGTGAGATCGCTGTCGCATTCTCATGTTTTGAGCTGGAACTGATTTCGATACTAACAATATCATTAGGATGGGCGAACTGCACTCCATTGTGCTGCAAACAATGGCCAAGTGGCCGTCGTCAAGTTTCTTGTTGAGCAAGGTCTTGCCCTTGATGCGACAGAAAACGTAAGTGCTTCCAGACGTATGGCTGAAGATGTTACTCACCAACGGCTCAATGATAACTAGGATGGCGACTCGGTGATTCACAATGCGGCACGAAGAGGTGATTTACGCTCGATGCGTATTCTGATCGAGCACGGCGCAGACATCCACGCTGTGGGAGAGGTACGCTGCGCGCAGGGATTCGACCTATCGTTGCGTTATCATATTGATGAGCTGACTGTGTGCATTATCTCCAGAACGGGTACTCCTTGCTCCATTACTGTGCCGTGGAGGGGCGCACGGAAGCCGTGAAGTTCCTGCTAGGTCGTGGTCTCGCGGTCGATACAAGAGGCGACGTACGTACATGCTATCTGAGGAGACCGCCAAATGCAATGCAGTAGTCATAACGCGATGTACTTGTAGAACGGCGAGACTGCGCTTCACAAAGCTGCTCAGAAGGGGGACATCAAAACCATGCGCCTCCTCATCGACCACGGCGCCGATGTCCAGGCAGTCACAAAGGTGCATGCTCGAGCTACTCGTGCTGTGGAGAAGCTCGCGCTCACGATGGCCTTGATGGTGCAGAAACAAGAGACTGTCCTCCACTACGCTGCGTATGGTGGGAGCATCGACGCAGTAAGATTCCTGCTCGATATGGGACTCGCGATCGGTGCCATCGAGGAAGTAAGTAACTTCATGTGTGGGTTGTGCGTTATCGTTCACGACTGACTTTCTTCTCGAATAGGATGGTTCCACTGTGGTTCATGACGCTGCAGTGGAAGGAAATGTCAACACGATTCAATACTTGATTGATAACGGAGCAGATCCACACGTGCTGATGACGGTATAGTATTCTCGCTGATAAGTCAATTGTCCTTGTTCTGATGTGAGGTGAGACGATGCGGATAATAGGATGGACGATCGCCGTTGCATACCAGCGCAAAGTTCGGGAAAGATGATGCGGTGAAACTATTTGTTGGCCAAGGCCTCCCGATTGATTTGAAGGACGAGGTACACGTGCGATTGTGGGATTTCTGTGCTAAAGGATGATCAACTGACCCGCTTTGTCTGTCGTAATACAATAGGACGGTCTCACGGCCTTCCTTGATGCGGCGCAGAGTGGTCACGTTAAAACGATGCAGACCTTGGTCGACTGTGGGGCTGACACCTGTGCTCAGACAACGGTGCGACTGTTTGCAGTATCAAGGGAGTGAATACTTTGAATGTGTCTCAATGATCTAATCAACTGCATTTACGTTCAGAACCTTCGCAACGCCCTCCACCTGGCAGCAGATGGTGGACACATTGACGCGGTGAACTACGCTCTCCAGCTTGGTTTGGACGCAAACGCATCTATCAAGGTAACGATTTGTATTGCAGTTGTCTGGTGATTCCCGATGTGTCAGAACTGATCCGGCATTTCGCTGAAACTAGACGGGTGACTTCAACACCACACCCCTCGTGCTCGCATTTGGAGGGACTGACAAGAAAGTGGCATACAAGCTTGCCTACGCTTTGTGCTCTCACGGCGCCTTTTTCCACGAAAGCGATCGAAACGCCGCCTTGCACCCAGCGGTATCTGCTGAGTCTGCTGAGTCTGATGGTGGCGAGGAATCGGATGCAAGCTTGTCAGAAACGACTGTATGGCGTGCCGGTCTGTGTGCATGTGTGGACCACTGGACACAACAACACGCTGCCGGTGCATCTACTCTCACAAACATCCCGATCGAGGTCGTCAACCGTGGTGAAGTGTCCGTCAAGACGTATCTCGATGACGTTGCGCGCTCCACGTACGACGATCGCCTCCATCGCTGTAAGGTTTGCGTCGTTGGTCCAAGCGAGTGGGGGAAGACCAGCCTTGTGCAGTCGATGAAGACGAACCAGACATTCCTGACCCAGCTAAAGGACCGCACCGTCGGGATCGACCTGACCACATGTGTGCTCAAGAGCGTCGCAAACGATACTCCTGTTCGCCTGGAGGTGACATTCTGGGACTTTGCCGGACAAGACGTGTACCAAGCAGCGCACACGTTGTTCTTCTCGCAACGAACGTTGTTCGTGCTGGTGGTTGATCTCGAGAAATACTGGAAGGAGCTGGGAGACGCGACTGGCAAGTCGGACCGTGGGTCCGAGGCGCAGATGAAGCGGTTCGTGAGTGCGAAGATCTTCCGATGGGTGCGCTCGATCTTTGCGCATCAGTCAGACGCGCAGTTTGTGGTGGTGGGAACAAAGGTGAACAAGCTGGAGGATGCTCGTGTTGTTGCTGATATCTGGGACGATCTTCGTGATCGCTTGGACCAGTGGAAGGCGGCATTTGCGAAGGGTTTAGACCGCGAGCTGATACCGGCAGGTGCAACCGTCAAGGATATCAAGGATCTTCAGAGTAAATTGGCGAACCTGGCGTCGAGCGAGTGGCTGGTGTCGAATCTGTTGGAGGTTGACTCGATCACGCAAGTGCGCGATACTGTCCAGAACACCATCACATCGTCGGAGCTCGGGTTCCCGATGTGGAAGACGTACACACAGGTGCTGCAGTCAGTGGTAAAGCGTCGTGAAGAGGCGAAGAACGCACCGAGCCCACGCGAGCGGATCGAGAAGTCGATCATTCGCTTCAGCAATCTACGCCGACAGCTGCTTCGTGAGATTGATGAGCTCGACCGTGACGCGTGTGAGCAGATCATGCGGACACTGAACGACTTAGGCGACGTGTTGTGGTACGAGCACGAAGGCGCGGGCGTCTTTCAAGATTGTATCATTTTGGACCCGATGCTGGTGATTGAAGTTGTGCGCGAGGTGGTTCGTCACGATTTTTCGAGCCAAAACGACGTAGTGTCACCGCAAGACGGCCGCATCTCGCACTCTTTGTTGAACACGTTTCCTCTGTGGAAGGACATGGATGTGGAGTTGATGCACGCGTTCAAGGCGTTGTTGCAGCATTTCCAGCTGGCGTACCCAGCTGACGCCGACGTGATGCTGCCGGAATCAGACATCATAGTGCCAGCGTACTGGAACGCGGATCGTTCTCCGAGCGTCGTCTCCAAATCGAAAGCCTTCGCTCCGCAGAAGTCTGTGTGCGAGGCGTTTGTTCTGCACCGCTGGTGCTGGGAGTACGAGATCCCGAATGAGCTCTCCGAGACGATCTTTGTCCAGTTCGCGGTGCAGAGCCACTCGTCGTTCCTCCCCCGCACGATTCGCGGGTTCTGTGTCGAGGCTGCTTGCGCCGAGTTTGCCACAAGCATCTCGCTGGTTCGTAATGATTCTCCTCGTGACGTGCTTCGCATCGAAGTGAGTGGCGTGTCGGCAGAGCTCAGTTGGCACAACATGCGCTTCTACTTGATGAAGATGGAGAAGGTGCTCGAAGGGTACAGGGGCGACGTGATCTGGCGGACTATAATCCTACGCATGGCTGATAGCACGTCCGAGAGTCGTCATGCAGTAGGTCCACTCGTGAGGGCGATCGAAGACGTCATCGTCATGGGCAAGGACCTAGAGGTGGTGCGAGCGAAGATGCCGTGGATGCCTCCGGATATGGAGTGGTTCCTTCTTAAGTCGTGGAACGACATCAACTCCTTCCAGCACCTGCAGATGAATCAGCTCATCCAAGAGAAGCTGGAAGTGCTGCGGAAGCTGGCGATCGCCGGTGATGCACCCCGCCAGTTCCCGGCGCTGTGGTCGTTGGAGTACATTCCAGAAACTCAGAAGGCCGTGCTGCGCATGTCGAGCGATCTGTCGGGTCGTTGCTACCACGTTCCGATCGTGATCGACACGGGGTCCCCGTTATTGGCACGACACGCATCGATTTTCAAGGTGGGTGATGATAGGCGTGTTAGGGTCGGTTATGCTCTGGAGAGCCTGATTTTAGTGTGTGGCGGATTGCGTGAGCTAGGCCGGGGTGTCGTTGTTCGCGACTGTTGTGGGGAACGCGGTGTCGCTGCCGCTGGTACAAACCGTCGTGGATGCTGCCAAGTCAGGTGCGTGGTTCGCTCTGGGTGTGGTTTGGGGGCCAGGCAAGATCACTGAGATACTGACGTCTTCGGGACTTTGGGAACACCTTCACAGCCCTCGGGAGCGCAGCCGACAACGCTGTGCGTGTCCACAACCTGATCGACAAGCTGGACCTGTCGCCTTCGCAGGGCTTTGATTCGCGCAACAACAGCAAGTTTTCACCAGGTGCTTCGATGGTGCTTCTTCGCGACTTGCTCAAGGCCTACGACGATAGTTTGGACGCACTGGAGGTCTCGGAGATCTCGAACTTGGAATGTGCGGTGACGTCGAGCGGCGAGTACGTGTGGGCTCACGCACACGAGATCGCGGCGATGGGTGACAAGATCACGCGATGCTCTGCTCCTCCACCATCGTGGGTGGCGTTGAAGGTGGCTGAGCCCTCGCCTGAGACGCCAGCATCCGAAGAGCCAAGTGGAGAAGAATCTCCTGCATGGGTAAAGGAGGTGCCATCTTCTTCTGCGTCTGTACCCATGAAGACTGCGTCGTCCAAGGGATTCAAGTTCACCATCAGTGTCGACGCCGTGGTCGGTCTGTCGGACTGGGACTGGCACAAGACGTACTGCAAATGGCAGCTGTACTACGGCAAGAAATCCCTGAAGCCGCTGGCCGTTGGCGTTACGCCCACAAATGCCGACAGTAGTATGGCACCGTCCTGGAGCGCGATGCAGGTATCGATTGATGCAGTGGCGTCGGTGGAGATGCTGCGGGAATGTCGTTTGGTTGTGAGGGTGAAGCGTCGTAGTCGCATCGGTTGGACCAAGTATGCGACCTTGGCTGTCTTGGATAACGTGGGTGGACCATTGTGCAAGTACCTAACTCTGTGCTCAATGTGATGTGTTGCATAGGCTTATCGGAGAAGGCGAGGCGTGGCTGCGGGACTTTTTGGACGAAGATGCGGTGCAGAACTTCGTGTGCGAGCCTGTGAAAGTGCCGCTGGATGCGACGGCGACGGACCGCGCCGTGATCTTCCACCTCGCCGCGGACGAGTGATCACGAGGCGATGGAACGCCGTGTGAGGAAAGAAGAGTGGTGGCTCTCATTCGGTGTGTGCGCTCGCTAAGCACGTCGGGGGAACTCCAATGCCAGACACTGCGGAAGGGCGTAAGGTAATGGTGATTCTTGATGGTATCGATAGAGCGTATTCCAATAATTGGAGCAGGTTTTGCTCCATTAGTGAAGGGTTACACTAGACAATTATTGCTAGCGTAACCCTTGGCGATAGCCATGCCTGTCAAACATTATATCTGATGGGACGGATTGGGCTCACGAGGAAACCAGAGATGTCTCCGGAGAGATGTCAGACAGGATGTCGCGGCGCAGGCCGGCCGATGCCCGTCTCGTCGCTGGCCCGCGGGCTCTCCGCCCCCTTTCTCTATCTGACGGAGCACCCGCTTTGCTTGATGGCCCCACACTCTTCTTCCCGCGGCAGCTTTTGCGAGAGAGAGCGAGAGCGAGAAGAAAGACATGAACGACGGAGATGCGGGCGACGACGCGAGCGCGGCGGCACGCGCACAGCAGCAGCAGCAGGAACAGCAGAAGCAGCTCCATGCGGCCTGCGCGCGCGGCGATACGGTGGCGGTGGCCGCGCTGCTCGAGGTCGTCGAGGGCGCCGTCGTGGACGCGCGCGACGAGGTACAATCGGCGGTTAAGCGGCTTTTTGGCGAGGCTGTGGAGGGGGAGGTTCTCACTGACGTCCTGGGCTGGCGTGCGCTTCTAGGCGGGCAAAACGGCGCTGTACGTGGCGGCAAAGCGAGGCGATGAGCGTGTGCTGCAACAGCTCGTGGACTTTGGCGCGGACCCACGCGCGCGCACGATGGTTGGTCTCCAGAGCCAATTGTGGGGGGTGAAAGGTAGAAGGGAGCTAGACTGATGTGTTTTCTGCGTTGATAATGCTGCTGCTGGTGCAGAAGGGAAAGACGGCGCTCCATGCGGCTGCAGCGCGTGGAGGCGTCGACGCGGTGCGCTTCTTGCTGGAGCACGGACTCGACGCAGACGTTCGGGACAATGTACGTGTCATGGAAGACTAGTAGGGGACGCTGTCTGGGCTACTGTGTTGAACTCACACGAGACGGGTACTGGTGGGAGCGTAGCGAGGTCGGTCAGTGTTCCATGCCGCCGCGCTCGAGGGCAACATTGCGACTTTGGGGTTTCTTATGAACCACGGGGTCGACGTTTGCGCTGTCGCCAACGTACGTATCCCTATCTGATTCGTTCAGTGCGTCATTCCGTGATCAGGACTAGTTACAATGTGGACGATGCGTGAGCAGGACGGACTTGGAGCGCTTCATTTTGCCGCCATCAAGGGTCGAGTAAAGGCTGTGGAGTTTTTGCTCGCGAACGGCGTTGCCATCGGCGCGTTGGATCATGTAAGCGTCAAGACGCGGAAGGATCTGAGTGGGTGTGGTGAGCTCATACCAATTCTCACGGTGATCCATGCGGTGTCGCCTATTTGGTCTATAGGCTGGCCGTAGCGTGTTGCACGCCGCTGCTCACGTTGGGGACGTCGACACGCTGCGTGTTCTGATTGAGCATGGCGTTGACTTCGATGCCTTCGCTTATGTAAGTCTCCACATTCTGGCGATGGTTTTCGGGGCGTCCACTCACCGTTTGCATCCTGTGCTCATGTAGAACGGTAGAACACCCCTCCACGAAGCTGCCTTGGCCGGCAAGGCCGACGCTGTCGCACTCCTGCTGGAGCAAGGTCTTTCTATCACCGCGCTTGACCAGGTGTGTGCCTTTCCTGTTGTGATTGAGGGTACGTCGGCGATGTGACTCATGCCACGTTGTCCGCTGCCCATAGTTTGGTGGCACTGTGATGCACAACGCAGCACTTGGTGGCGACGTCCGCATTATGCAGCTTTTGATGGAACGCGGTGCCGATATCCACGCAATCACGATGGTTAGTATCGTTATTGAGATGCAGACCACTCAAATGAGGGTTATCGAATCGCCTCAACGCCGTGTTTTTTCGTAGCAAGAGGCCACCCCATTGCATTGTGCAGCAAGAAGCAACCGCCTCGAAGCCGTGAAGTTCTTACTGGAGCAAGGGGCTGCGATTGACGCAGTAGACAAGGTACGAGGTGGATTTGGCCAGCTTGTTTTGCTGTTGGTTGGCCTCGTCGTAACCCAACCATCGAAATTTCGCTCGTAGAATGGCGAGTCCGTGCTGCACTTCGCGGCTGCCATTGGGAATGTCAGTATTATGCAACTATTGATCGAGCATGGAGCCAGCATCCATGCTGCCACCAAGGTACGCAGTGCAGACAAGTCAACCCCACGTCCGAGCGAGAAATACCCAACAGGCGCGACGATGTATGTTGATGACAGAATGGGTGGACGGTCCTTCACGCCGCTGCTCGGAATGGAAGACACGACGCGGTTGCGTTTCTCGTGGACCGTGGCCTTCCGGTTGACAGTTTCACTAAGGTGGGGGTTCCACACTCGGCCTGGGCGGATGAAGGGAATCCAGAGTAGCTCCTGTGATATCGTTCGTGTTGTAGAATCGCGAGTCCGTATTTCATCTCGCAGCCCTCGGCGGGGACGTCACCACTATGCGATATCTGATTGACCAAGATGCTGATATCGACTGGCTCACAAAGGTTTGAACTCTCTCCGATGGTTTATTGGGGATTTATTCCTGAAGTGAGCGACGTGTAGGATTGTACGAGCGCTCTTCATTATGCGGTACGAGGTGGCAAACTCGAAGCAGTCAAGCTATTACTAGAGCTTGACGCCGATGTCGATGCCGTGAACGAGGTACGCGGCTTTGATAGTTCAGTGACTACTGCGCTGGAGGACACGAATCTAACGGCCCTGCCACCCACGCAGAATGGCGACTCGGTGGTTCACTTTGCTGCCCATGGCGGCAACGTTCAGATCGTGCAGATTCTTATCCAGCATGGCGCCGATTTTGGAAGTTATGTCAACCTGGTACGGAAATTGGTGTTCCGGTTGAGTGGGAATGAGGCTTGCGTCTCACTTTCGAGCGCGGGGTGTGTCTGTGGGGTGTCACGCTACGATAGGATGGCCAAACGGCACTCCACCTAGCGGTGCGTGCGGGTAATTTCCCGATGACAAAATTCATGCTAGACCAAGGATTTGAGCTCGACACTATGAGCGAGGTAAGAGGTTTCATTTGCTTCTGAAACAAGATTAGAATAACCGACTAACCAGAGAAATCGAATTGTAGGCGGGCATGTCCGCGCTTGAGTTGGCAGCGTCGGGCGGTAGTGCCAGTATCATCCAGCTAATGGTGGACAGGGGAGCTGACGTAACCAGTGCCACGAAGGTAGAGTGATGCTTCCACAACCATGTCGATGCACGAGTTCATGTCGTAATCTCGTGATGAATGTACACAGAACGGCTGGACGCCCCTACATAGTGCTTCAACAAGCGGCCATGTTGAAGCAGTCAAGCTCTTGGTGCAGCTCGGCAATCCAGTCGATGGAGTTGACGAGGTACGTGCGTTCAGTTCGGTACAGTTTTCGCCATCTGGCTCACACATTGGTCGAAAAGAATGGCGCTACTGCGTTTAACTGTGCTAGTGTGGCGGGGAACGTTGGCATCATGCAGTTATTGATGGAGTATGGTGCGGACCCTCACGCATCTTCGGAGGTATTGGATTCTAACATCACAGAAGCGAGTGAAAAGACCGCTAACTAGAAGAAATTTACTCCAAACAGAGCGGGCGCACGGCACTGCATCTTGCTGCAAGGAGTGGCAAACTCCAGGCGGTCAAGTTCCTTCTCGAGCTCGGCCTTCCAATCAACGGCGTCGATGGCGTGAGTGGATCTGAGTATTGAAGCAAGACATCTGGCTGATTGGGAATGTTCGTGAACTTGAAGGATGGGGCATCAGCGTTGCACTTCGCGGCATGGGAAGGACACACTAGTGTCATCGAGTACTTGTTGGAGCGTGGAGCTGATTTACGAGCAGTCATGAAGGTTTGTCTGGCCGGTATCCCGAAGCCCGATGTTGAACAAATACCTTACCGCTGCCTCCTCTCGTAGGACGGCAAAAACGCACTCTATTGTGCTGCGACAAGTGGTCATGCTGGCGCCGTCCGACTTCTGGTTGACAGAGGCTTAGAGATCGAATCAAGCGAACTGGTTAGTGAGATATCATCGCTGGAGGCCACGGCTGAGCCATCGCTCACGTTTCAAATGGCATTCAAAGGCTGATGAATCGGCGCTAGAAGGAGCAGCACTCAAGGGGGACTTCCGGACGATGCGATATCTCATCGAAAGCGGAGCTGATGCTGACATGATTCTGGAGGTACGATGGACGTGCGCGGTGATCGTTAGCTGACTCGTGTACTTATAGCGTGGGCTTCACAACAGGACGGTGGCACGCTGCTGCATCTCAGCTCGCGCAGCGGAGAAGTTCAAGCAGTCAAATACTTGCTTGACTTAGGCTCTGAAGTGAATACTGCGAACAGCGTACGTTATTTCCGGGCCTGATACAGCTCGCACTCAAGTTCGATGTTGTTGGGGTTTGACGAATTCTGTGGTGGTGTAACAGAATGGCATCTATCCGCTCCACCTCGCAGCGCAAGCTGGCTTCGTCGATATCGTCCGTGCTCTAGTTGATCATGGCGCAGATATTCGAGCGACGGCAAAGGTACTTAATCCATTTAGCGTGTGGCAGAACTTCAGAGCTGTTTCAGCCAACTGGTTTGTTTAGCAGGACGGCAGGACGGTTCTTCACTCAGGAGCGTTCGGCGGCGATGTCGATATTGTCAAATACCTGCTGGGGCTGGGGCTGGCGATTGAAGCTACTGGAAACGTAAGCGAGCGTTGCATCTATGCATAACCTCTTGGTATCTGATGGTGTTCTCAACGTGCAGGACGGTAGCACAGCGCTTCACGCTGCAGCAGTCAAGGGTAACGTCGAGATGATCCAACTCCTGATTGACAATGGCGCCGATACAAGTGCGGTAACGAAGGTACAAACGAGGTTTTGGTCGCGCTTATATTGGTATCAGACTGACTTTGCGTTGGGTGGAACAGAATGGATGGTCTGCGCTTCATATCTGTGCCAAGAATGGGAATGACAACGCTGCTCAAGTCTTGCTTGAGCACGGGGTCGACGTTGACAGACTGGACAAGGTTTGCCCATCGATTGATTGGACTATGATTTCCAGAAACACGTTCCTGACAGTTCATGTGCTGAAAATCGTAGTGGCATGGAACAGCTCTTCACGTCGCAGCCAACAATGGCCATTTCAGGGTCATGGAGGTTCTTGTGGACCACGGGGCGAATTCAAACGGGCAGATGGTGAGCTCTGTTGGACAATGCTGTGTTTGACTCCTGACTGGCTAGTTCCAATAACCTTCTACTTCCTTGTAGAATGACCACAGGAACTTACTGCATCATGCTGTTCAAGCCAGAGACTTAGGCGTCTTGAAGTATGCTTTGGAGCTCGGCGTTGACATCAACCTGCGCGCACACGTGAGTGGAAACTTGTGCTCAAAACCATTTTGTCACTTCACAGGTATGATCTAACAGTGATTTGTCTGCAGATTCGAGGCAAAATGCGGACCCCACTCTGCTGCGTGTTTCTTTGGCGCGATAGCAAAATCGCGTACGAGAAAGCGCTCGCGCTCTGCTCATTCGGCGCTATTCTCAGTGACGAAGATCGTTTGGAGGCGTTAAGCCAAGCTGACAACGCGCCAGTTGCTAGTATCAACAACACTGCATCAAAGTCACCGTCGGAGCCCACCCTGTGGCGTGATGGTCTCTGTGTGTGCGTCGACCACTGGACGCAAGAACACGCTGCCGGTGCAATGAATCTCACAAACATCCCTATCGAGGTCGTGAACCGTGGTGAACCGTCTGTCAAAACCTACCTTGCTGACGTCGCCCGCTCTACGTATGACGACCGTCTCCATCGCTGCAAGATCTGCGTTGTCGGGCCAAGTGAGTGGGGCAAGACTAGTCTCGTCCAGTCGCTCAGAGCAAACAAGACGTTCCTCACGAAGCTAAAGGATCGTACTGTTGGCATCGAAGTGACCACGTGGCTACTTAAGACCATAGCGAACGACGACTCACCTGTTCGAACGGAGATCACGTTTTGGGACTTCGCTGGGCAAGACGTGTACCAAGCCGCGCACACATTGTTCTTCTCGCAACGGACCTTGTTCGTGTTGGTGGTGGATCTTGAGAAGTACTGGAAGGAGATGGAAGACGTGAGTGGCAAGCCGGATCGCGTATCCGAGGCGCAGATGAATCGTTTCGTGAGCGCGAAGATCTTCCGATGGGTGCGCTCGATCTTTGCGCATCAGCCGGACGCGCAGTTTGTAGTGGTTGGGACCAAGATGAACAAGCTGAAGGATGCTCGTGTTGTTGCTGATATCTGGGACGATCTTCGCGACCGCTTGGACCACTGGAAGGCTGCGTTTGCGAAGGGTTTAGACAGCGAGCTGTTGCCTGCGGGTGCGAGTGCCACGGATATCAAGTATCTTCAGAGTAAATTGGCGAACCTGGCGTCGAGCGAGTGGTTGGTGTCGAATCTGTTGGAGGTCGACTCGATCACGCAGATTCGCGACGCCGTCCAGAATACGATTACATCGTCGGAACTCGGATTCCCGATGTGGAAGACGTACACGCAGGTGCTGCAGTCGGTGGTGAAGCGCCGTGAAGCCGCGAAGAACACATCCAGCCCACGCGAAAGAGTCGAGAAGTCGATCATCCGCTTTAGCAACCTTCGCCGTCAGTTGCTTCGTGAGATCGAGAACCTCGACCGTGACGCGTGCGAGGAGATCATGCGCACGCTGAACGACTTGGGTGACGTGTTGTGGTATGAGCACGAAGGCGCGGGAGTGTTCAAGGACTACATCATTTTGGACCCGATGCTGGTGATCGAAGTTGTGCGTGAGGTGATCCGTCACGACTTTTCGAGTCACAACGAAGGCCACTCGCCTCAGGAAGGCCGGATCACGCACTCGGTGTTGAGCACATTTCCGCTGTGGAAGGACATGGATGTGGAGATGATGCACGCGTTCAAGGCTTTATTGCAGCACTTCCAACTGGCGTATCCAGCGGACGCGGACGAGATGCTCCCAGAGTCCGATATCATCGTGCCTGCGTACTGGAATGCGGATTCGGCCCTATCATCGGGCACGGCTTCGAATACGAGGTCGCTTGGGCCACAGAAGTCTGTTTGCGACGTATTCTCTGCCCATCGATGGTGCTGGGAGTACGAGATCCCAAGCGAGTTGTCCGAAACCATCTTCGTCCAGTTCGCCGTGCAGAGCCACTCGTCGTACCTGCCCCGCACGGTTCGTGGCTTCTGCGTCGAGGCTGCTTCCGACGAGTTCGCAGCCAGCATTGCGCTGATCCAGAAGAATTCTTCGCGGGATGTGATTCGCGTTGAAGTGAGCGGCGTGTCGGCAGATCTCGGCTGGAACAACATGCGCTTCTACTTGATGAAGATGGAGAAGGTCCTCGAGGAATACCGTGGTGATGTGGTCTGGCGGTACATTGCGTATCGTCGTAGCGAGAGTGCGCCGGAAACTCGTCATCCGGTTGGTTCGCTAGTGAAGGCAATCGAGGACGCTATCGCGAGGGGCAAAGGCGCGGAGTCAGTCCGTACAAGCATGCCGTGGATGCCTCCGAGCATGGACTGGTTTATGCGCAAATCGTGGAACGACGCCGCGATGCTCCAGCAGCTCCAGGTGAATCATTTTCTGGAAGAGAAGGTCGAGGCGTTACGTAAGTTGGCGATCGCGGGCGATAGACCCCGTCAGTTCCCAGCTCTGTGGTCGTTGGAGTATATCCCGGAGGCTCAGAAGGCCGTGCTGCGCATGTCGAGTGATCTGTCGGGTCGTTGTTACCACGTTCCAATCGAGATCGACACGGGGTCTCCGTTGTTGGCGCGACACGCGTCGACTTTCAAGGTGTGTGAGAACACGTGTACTTGTCAAAGTCGATGTGTGCTCGGTATTGGCTGACTTCGGTTTGGTGTACTGTGTTACCTAGGCGGGTGTGTTGCTATTTGCGACCGTTGTGGGGAACGCGGTGTCGCTGCAGCTGGTTGAAACCGTGGTAAACACAGCCAAGTCAGGTACGCTGTTCTCTCTGGCTGTGGGAGTCACGCGATCTCTGAAAATCTGACGCCTTCGGGACTTTGGGATGCATCTCCGTAGCCCTCGAGAGTAAGGCGGACAACGCTGTACGTGTGCACAACCTGATCGACAAGCTGGACCTATCACCGTCGCTGGGCTTCGATGCGCGCACCAACAGCAAGCTCTCCCCGGGAGCTTCAATGGTACTTCTTCGCGACTTGCTGAAGGCATACGACGACAGCTTGGACGCACTGGAGATCTCGGAGATCTCGAACTTGGAGTGTGCGGTGACGTCGAGTGGCGAGTACGTGTGGGCTCACGCGCACGAGATCTCGGCGTTGGGCGACAAGGTCACGCGGTGCGCTGCTCCTCCATCGTCTTGGGTGGCAATTGAGTCGCATGACCCGGCCACGACTAGCGTACCTGCGCCGCCAACATCACTCCATGTGACGAGTCCGTCTGGTCCGAAATCGAAGCAGACCGCGCCCAGCACTCTCAAGATCAGCATCAGCGTCGGAGAGGTGGTTGGTCTCTCGGACTGGGACTGGCACAAGACGTACTGCAAGTGGCAGCTGTACTACAGCAACAAATCGCTCACGCCTCTCGCCGTGGACGTGACGCCGACCAACAGCGACAGCAGCCAACCACCGTCGTGGCGCACGATGCGTATGGTCATCGGCGCGGTGGCGTCGGTGGAGATGCTGCGCGAGTGCCGTTTGACTTTGCAAGTGAAGCGCCGCAGTCGTATTGGATGGACCAAGTGCGTGGGCTCTATTGTTCATATGACTTCGTGAATGGTATGGCTGATGTGGTGCTATGTGACGCAGGCATATTGGTGACGGCCAGGTGTGGCTGCGGGATTTCTTGGACGGAGACGAAGAGCAGAACTTTTCGTGTAAGCCCGTGCGGGTGCCGCTGGGCGTGACTGCGACGGACCGAGCTGTGATTATCCACGTCGCAGCAGAGCACTGAGACAGAGACATATCACATCTCCCTGACGTAGTCGACCTCAAGCTTCCAGAGCGTAAGGACCAGCAAGTAGTGTTCATGAATGCATAGTGGTGGATTACATGTCTATTCGGAGTTCGTTGGCTAAACTGTGGTCGTTGTCGCAGGCCGTGACGTGGTCATGGGCAAATGAGACAGAGACCGCACCAGCTTATTGATCTCGTCGCGGCTCGCCTTTTCATCGACACCGTGCTCAGCCTTGGTGACTTCCGCAGCGACAAACTGGTTGAGTTGGCGTCGCGTGACGCCCGATCGCGTCGAAGCCGTCGAGAGCAACGACGTGGTAGTCATAAACGAGCGTTCACTGGAGCAGCCGTCGCTCGCGTCGTCGTCAACGTCGTCCCGCAGGATGGGCACGCTCTCGTGGTCCCGCAGAAATGCAAGCTCCTCCTCGATGCGCTGGAGCCGCTGCCTGCGTAGCCGCTCGCGTTTCGTCTCTTGCACGACGTTGGACTTCCGGGGGACTGGCTTGGCGGTGGCGCTCGGCTCCTCGGCTTCCTCCTCCTCCGATACGTCGTCCAGCGCCATGACCACGGCCGACGCATACACGCCGCGCTTCTCAGCGATGAGCTTTTCGATTTCCTGCTGCTCGTGCTGCTCCAGGCGAAATCCGGCTGGCTCAGGTGTGGCCGAGGCCACGTCCTCAACCGCTCCACCGACCTCATGCTTGTTCTTCAGCCCACGGAGCAGCCGCCGGACGCGCTGCTCTTCGTCGCGGGTCAGATTCGCCTTGGTGCCGTTCTCCACGACCTTGCGGTTACGCTCGATGAAGTTCAGCGATGTTGTCGACGGGGAATCCGATGAGAAAGCCGGGCTCTTACTCACAGATCGCTGCGTAGCGGTACTCGAAACGACCTCTGGCTCCTGCGGGTTCACACGCCTGGCCTTCTTGGCCGCGGTTGTAGCTGAAGCGTAGAGGTTTTTGCCCAGTTTCTCCTCCAAGATCGCATCGAGCTGCCGGATGCGGGCCATCTTGAGCGCGATCTTGGCGGCCAGGCTGGAGTCACCGCCTTCCCCGGTCTCGTCGGACTCGTCCAGTGTTCCCTATCGAATCAGACACACAGATTGACAGATCATACAGGGCAAGGTCAGTCTCAGCCGTATGGCGACCTCAGCGAACGGGCCACACAAACGTACAAACGCCTGCTGCTTGGCGAGGCTGTTCTGGATGAGGATCTGGGACCAGCTCTTGTGGGTACTAGGTGGTGCGGCCGTTGACCTGGAATGTGCTGCAGACGCGTCGGCGTCGGTCTCGATGTCGCGCGCGGTCATGAGCGACACGATCTGCTGGAAGTTGCGCGGGAACGCGACGAGCTGCTCGCCGTCGGCGTCGCGTTTGGCCGCCAGCGTCGCCACGTAGGACGCGAGCTCCTCGCGCAGCGCGTCGCGCTCGAGCTGCTCGGCCTGGAGGCGCACGCGGGCGGCCTGGAGCTCCCGGTACGCGGCATCGTCGGCCTCCTCTTCGTCCTCGGTGGTATCGTCCTCCGAGAGGAAGGACTCCTCCTCTGCGTCATTTGTGGTAGATAAGGGTTGGATATCGATGGCTTGCGGTCCGCCACAGGACGCTTCTCCTCGCTCCTCCTCCTCTTCGCCCTCCTCCTCCCGATCCTCTTGCTCTTTCTTCTCCTCCTCGTAGGACTCGTCCACCTCCGGACGCTGCTCCGCTTCCTCCTCCGCCTCCTCTGCCTGCTCCTCCGTCTCCTCTGCTTCAACCTGCCTATCGACGACGTTAGGCGCCACCAACCGAGGAGACCGTGGCTCGGCCT
>JAMFLL010000824.1:0-25204 GCA_027475725.1 Pythium rhizo-oryzae | reverse complement strand
TATTGGCTAATAAAGTCAAAATCCCTAAAACCAAGCAATCTGCTTGGTTTTACGAGCGAGGTTTTATACCCACTTTTGTAAAACCAAGCAGATTGCTTGTTTTACGGGATTTGGCAACAAAAGGGTTAAGCATTCCGCAGAGGCTATCCTAGCGGGTAGAGCCGACGACGACGGCGAAGTGTTCGTCTTGGCGAAGTGGAAACGGTCATGAATTCCGTTCTCCAATCTATCTGGCAACTTGCAACACAACAAAGCAAGTTGACGTAAAAGAGCTAAGAGTCATCGCAGGGACAACCCCACAGGCTTCCGCATTCGCCTTTACCGAAATGAATCAGAGCGTTCATTGCTCAAGAAGAGCTGATACATGCGTCTAGCACATCCAATAAAACAAACAGGTTCTTTCCGTGAAGGCTGAGGTGGACAAGTGAAGTTCCACAGCATGGTGTTCGGTGTGCTTCTCACCCTTACCCTTTGGTGCATGAACTTTTGTGCATGAAGCGACGGTGTTTACCGTCTGTGCGAGTCAAGCCAAGCTTGCATGCGTTCGTGTCGTGGTTAATCATGGTGTTTAAGCAGGCTCGGCCATTTCTCTAGTGTCCGTCTAGCAGATTGCTAGATGTCCAGTGCTCTCGGGCAGGTAACGGATCCCATCCTCAAGCTGTGTGGGCTTCGCTCTCATGTTCTCGATCGTCTTGCACCCATCGATGGTGCCTGCGCTGTCCGTTGCGCTGCCTGCTGCCAACGAGGACGGCAATCCGGAGTTCATTGTGGCCGTCTGACCTGGAACAAATAATGCTGTTATCTCTCCACGTCTCCGGACCGGGCGTTGATGGGCTTCGCACAGTTGTAAATAGGAAAATGGTGGCCGTCCTAATCCATGTCTTGCATATTTCAGATAGGACACCTGGCG
Source organism: Pythium rhizo-oryzae (assembly GCA_027475725.1). Classification (NCBI taxonomy): domain Eukaryota; phylum Oomycota; class Peronosporomycetes; order Pythiales; family Pythiaceae; genus Pythium; species Pythium rhizo-oryzae. The sequence goes on along the minus strand of JAMFLL010000824.1, from coordinate 24,294 downwards.
AGGAAGTGACTGGGATCCTAATGCAAGCTTTCGAAAGCCTAAAGAAGATTCGTTAATTAATTCTGGATACGGAGAATTCCGATCAAACAATGGAGGTTTCCTACTCGAAACACTTGCGCTCGTCAAATCCAGCCCGAAGACTGCATTGATGGCTTCAATCGGACACGGCGACATGCGGCGGTATGTACGGCGAGGCCCTTATGTTGAGTTCTTCCAGGGGTGGTGGGGTGGCGGGCGTCAGCTCAGCGGCCATGAAGGGGTCAAAGTGGAAATCACGCCATAACAAGATAGGCGCTCTACTAGCGAAAATGGCGGGGGACACTGAGATTCGCCCCCCCCCCCCCCCCCCCCCCCCCGTTTTAATGGAGTATGTTGCGTAAGTAGACAGACAGTCCGAGCACATGTAGTTGCCACACTCCGAGGGTATGCATGGGTAACCAGGCTCGTCAGCAAAAGGGGGAAAAGCGGGTTGGACAGAACGCGCACTCACTGTATTCACCATCACTTGTGACGTCGATAGCGGTCGGCACACCGATGGAGTCATAGGAGTGGTAAGGGGAGTAGTAAGGCCAGCTAGGACGAACTGGTAGACCCGAACGATCAGCACAACGCACTGCGCGAGATATCGTGCAGTGTCACGACGGGTTTGTTGGTAGGTTCGGTCGTTCTCGGCTCGTTGCGTTTCACCTCTTCCTCACGGCGTTACGTAGCAGAAAATCGCGCTTGTCAAGGAACCGGCTGCTGCCAATGTGGTGCCTCATGCTGGCTGGAGCGATGTCTCCAAAGAAGACAGATCAGTTGATGACGGTTGATGACGTGGTGGGAAGTAACAACTTCGTTCCCCCCCCCCCCCCCCCCCCCCCCCCCATAGCATCGATAGACCAGGTGAGGGGATAAACCACTAGGACATTGAGGGTTGTGATAGTGAACACGAATTTGGCGCGTACGACAGCGTTGATGTGCTCGATCAAGTGTTGCATCCTTAAGTCCTTCAGAATGCGGTCATCGGCCCGCTTAGCCAGTTGCTGTCTAAGAACTTGGTTCTGTCATCCGAGTTCGTTCAGTTGTTGCTCGGTTGCACGAAGTGACTTGCTTTCCAATGACGACCTCTCCAAATCTCGATTCCCTTTGCCAGCTTTTCCTTCTTTCTGAGCGTCTCGCCAATAATCGCCCCCTTCCCTTGCTTTTTCGATCACGGCATTGATGTCTCTCTCAAGCTTGCACAGCTGCTTCTGGATGGACGTTTTCTTGTGCTGTAGTTATTGGACATCTGTCGCGTCAGCATTAACACTCTCCACGTACATGTCGCCCTGAGCTGTGCCTCGAGCGCGCGTGCCGTCTTGCCGTTCGCCTAAAGCTTGGGTTTAGGTTTAGGGAGCTCGAGCAGCATGTGGATGAGATGCGTGGACATCCTTATATTTCTTCTAAGGTTTGGATTTCAAGATTTCACGAGTTCGGAGGAGGGAACGTGACTCCCCGTAAGTCATGTATGACGATATGTTCTCTCCGATCTCAGCCCTCGTTCGATGTGCAATGGTTATTCGCTGCCTGTACGACCCAGTATGCAAGGTAACACTCGCGAAGTAGTGAAACATACATCGACACTGTTAAGGTGGTCTCGGGACCACCATCCCAGAGTTCTGTCGCATCTGCCCACTCGCTGAAGATTTCCATGTTGTGACATTCGTGCACAAGAAAAGTTGATGAAGAACATGGGCAAGCAAACACTGCATTCATGATGCAAAGGGACAGGCTGCGTCCGTTGCAGCGATACTAGCAGCAACGCTTATCATGCCCGAGGGCAACAACGCTGCACCCGGGTGGACCGCGGGAACGGCCGAGGTACGAGCGGCGCCGTTGTACTTGTCGAGTAGCGCGTCGCGGTCCTCGGCTCCTCGGCGGCCATGGCGCCGTCGTAAGTGCGGAGCTGCATGCCGTGGTCGAACAGCAGCGTGAACAGCAAGATGACGACGACTGAGGCGATTGTGGAGACCGAGAGTGCGGCGCGACGCACGTCTAACGCGAGCGTCAAGCGGGCAGGCGCGCCCAGGGACGGGCTGGTGGCGACATGGTAGGACGCGTCGTGGACGCCTAGCAGCACCGGGCTCTGGGTCTGGTCCTTGGAGAGACTGGCGTCCATTGCCACTGAGAGGACGTGTGAAGTGCAGAGTGGTGAAATTGAGAATGCGGGGTATACGGCGTGGGAGCGTGTAGTATGGCCTCCGCACCATTGGGCAGCATCGCCACATGGTCTCGACGTTTGGCCAGTGAGACAAGAACAGTCTAATATGCGTGTAACGTGGTCGTGAGATGCAGCCAGCCAGCGGCTGGAGGGAATAACTTCGACGTGTTATTTGGCCTCTTTATTTGCCAATCATGTGTCCGTCACAAGCGAAGAGTCGAGCGACTCTCAGGTGCAATGGTTGGTACCGGCCATCAAGGTAACACAAATATGATAAACCTTCAGGAATTGCAAGAAAAAGAAGTGATCGGAAAACCTTCTTTTTCTTGCATTTCCTGAAGGTTTGTCTTGTTTGTGTTACCGAAGTAATCGTGAAAACCTTCAGGAATCGCAATAAAAAGAAGTGATCGTGATCACAAAAAAACTCCAAACACTACGACCACGGCCGTGTTTTTGGCCTCATTCGTAAATGTTTCGAAAAATGCAGCAAAATTTGGGTTTCAATTCTCTACAAGGTTCCCCTACAACTACCTTGTTACGACTTCGTCGGCAAGCGCGATGTCGACTTTTTCGAGCGAATGCTGACCCATCCCAAGTCGAGCCTAATTGTACAGAGGTCGGGCGATCTCGTCTACCACGCCCCTCTGTCGTACCTTGCCGTGATACTCGGGCTCAAGGTCAGAACGAATGCAGCTGACCAGTGGTCTGCTCTCGGCGGCAACTTCTTCATCCAAGACTCCGACATTTATCAATAGTACGTGTACGTCTTTCGACTTCCCGTCGGCGCCGAAAGAGATTCTCTAGAGACGTGGGGATGAGTCCAAAACCATTCAGCGAGATAAACGATCGTGAGTACGACTTCGGGAGGGAACTGAAAATATCCATGACGCGCCTCGAGGCCCACCCAAGATATGGCGCCAAACAAGCCCAGAACGCGCTTGTGAAAGAGCACAAAGCGATGCGCTGAGATAGAGCACCTCAAGCGTGCCCGGGCTGCCCGATAGCTCGCTCAAGACGCAAAGAAGCAGAACTATACGTAAGTATACGCAGGGCCGGGAACGTCGCTAAATCAACACATCAATGCATTTCGCTGCTTGTAAACTCTTAGATTCAACAACGTTTGCTTCGAGAACTCCAAGCCTCATTCGAAAAGGGAAGCAAAGGACTGCAGGTAGTTGTGCATCGTGTTGGGATGGATTGCAAAGGACTGCAGGTAGTTGTGCATCGTGTGGGGATGGATTTGTTGCCCTGCACCATTTCTTCCAAGGATGAAAGTGAATGAGCTCATCTTAACTGCCGATAAAGGTTCTTCGAGTCGGATGGTACGAATGATTTCTTTACAGCATAGTCATCTCGCACCCAGGTGACAAGTCTGGCACTGTTTGTTGAAAAATGACTTCTTTGGAGCTCGATGAGGCAATTGCTTAGACCCAGTTGCTGGCAAGTGAAAAGCGGGTCGAAGCATTCGCTTACGGTTGCGTGAGGCCGGTCTACTCCGCTGTCGTCGGACAAACCTCTCTTGATCACTCGCATCTGATTCACTAGAATGTGCCCCACTGCCATACACACTTGGATCCGATTCACTCGTCCCGGATCGCTGGCTTCTGACTCACCGGGGACCATTGGCAAAGTCGCCCCCCCCCCCCCCCCCAGACATCTCAGTCGGTCTCCGCGGGACTCCAGTGGTTGGTCGTCGAGTTCAATTCTCCTTGAACCGCTGAGCTTTCTCAGTTTAATAAAAACGCGAGCTTCAACCGGGCGGTCACGTTTCTTCACACCCACACTCGCAGCTCTATCACCGCCGGGAACCGCCAAAAGGTTTGGTTGGTGCCGTTTGTGCCTTGGTCGTGCGCGCGGCCAGAGTAGCCGCAGCTCCATCACCAGCTGGTACTGCCGAAAACGGCCTTCTTCAAGTCATCACAGACCATATTGCTTCTTGAGGAAGTTTCTTCTTCACCAACACGAGCACCAAGCTTGGTTAAAGACGAATGGTTGTGATGTTGGTGATGATCCCTAAACCCAAGACTAATTATCACTGATATGCGCGCACGGTCCACACGATTGATCACAACGTTGTCGGACGTCTTGGACAAAAATCGGACTTCACTTTGTATCAGAGCACCCTTGATGATGTGCGTGTTGCCGCTGAAGAAATCTTCGCAGATCATATTCCAAACTTCGACTTGTGATGCTGTGTTCAAGAACTGGATGGCATAGTTTTCGGCGTCCTTTCTTCCGACGCGTTTGCTCTGTCTCCACAAAGATGTCCTCCACTTGAAGGCGTCTCTCTTCAGAGGTGGAGACGCTAAAACGGATACTACCTGGTCGCTGTTGCATCGGCGACTGGGGCTGCACACCACGGTCGGATGAGGGGTGTGGACTGGTCAAAGGGCCCGCACTTCGGTCGGTATCACCTGAGCCAATGCCTCGTCCTACATCTTTGTCGCCTTCAGTTTCGGCTTCGATGCGCTCGGCCCGAGCTCTCAATCGGCGAGAGAAACGCTGCGACGGGGCGTGTCGCTTCGATACTGGACCATCAACGTCGACCTAACGGTCATCCAAATCAGATTAGGGGTCGGACTCGAACGCGAGATCAGGTTCGGCTCTGCCGGTAACCAACCGCGCAATCTGTTTTAAACAACATCTCACAACAGTGTCTCATACACAACAGTAGAACACCAAGAGAACGTCTGACCGAATCAAGTGACGCAATCTCGTCCCGACTGGGCTCAACTGGAGACACGCCTGCAACGACCTGATTCTGCCCTTTGCGCGGGAAAATCAAACACTATAAATTTGTATAGTACTCCCGCAGCTCAAACTTCCCGCCCACTCAACGCTTAGGGCCTCGCGTGGGGAGCTCACAGAGGGTGTGTGAGTGAGGTCCCCTCACTTCCCGGTTTGACTCCCCGACTCCAAGTGCCAGATGGACTTCCAGCGGCGAGCTGCCGAAATGGCAGAGGTCCACGAAGACACCGTGGGGGACTGGTTTGCGTTATCGCAGCATTTGCTCACAGGAGCTCCTTATGGCTGACTGCCAGCTACGTCCTAACGTTAGGACTTCGTATGGATTATCCAACGCATTGTGCTGTTTATAGATTGGTGGCGAAGGACATGGCGTAGAAATTGATGAGACTAACCTAGTAAAAAAGCGCAAGTATAATCGAGCCCGTTGTACGACTCGTTGGCTCCGCGGCGACTCGTCGTCCACTCGCTCGCGTTTCACCCCCACCCGACTTCACCAGGAGTTGCACGCGCACGCGTCCTTCTCGACGAACCTCCGTCGGTGGGTGTCGCCACGCTGCCACGTGGGCCTCGTCGTACTGCGGTTTGCAGTGGTGCGGCCAATGCCGACACGTCCGCACCGACCCGCTGATCGCTCGCTCCACCGGCTCATCCTCGCTCGTGTTGGGCGCCACGCACCGCCCACCAGCCACCTCGGCGCCTCGCCCGTCCGCAGCCGCTGCTGCTGTCGCGTCTTCATGCTCCGCCCTAGAGTCGCCTTCCGTCGACGCCGAACCCTTAGCGTCACTCCGTGGCTGACCGAAGTTCTCCTCCTCCCAGATCTCTCGACACAAATCCTCGGCAATCACATCTAAATGTGCTAACGACGCTGCATACGACCAGGGCAGCGACTCGTGCGCGATCAGATGCTCGCGGATGGAGAGTCGCTTAACGCGAAAGTTGTCGTAGCCCGCACTTTCCGACAAACGGCAGGGCCCCAGCCAGTGGTGGCGTAATTTCGTGATTCCTGGCCCGCCCAGCGGCCGAAACACCCACAACAGCCAGCCCCCCCCCCCCCCCCCCCCCCCCAGGTACGAACGTTTGCTGTCGTCGCGCCTTCTGATCGCAATACGTCGCTTGACGCGCCTGCTCCCTGCGGATCGCGACAGCAGCAGGCGTCGCGCGCGTGATAATGGACCGGGTTGTCTTCTAACATGGCATGTTCAGGGAGCTCCTCGCGGATGGTGCGCAACAACTACAAGGCAAGACGGTGAAGCAGTTGGTGATCACCTTACAAGCAGGACAGTCTATGCCGGTGCCGTACCGACCAAACCTGGTGGGGCTTGTCGAACGGTACAACCACGTGTGAAAAAACATGGTGGCGCTGTACGTGGACGAGAAGCAGAACGACTGGGACGAGTGGATGCCTGTGGTGGTGTACGCCTACAACACGGCAGAGCACACGAGCTGATGAAAGGCCGAGAGCCAAAAACGCCGCGTGACTTGCTACTTCGAGAGATGTTGGAGATCGGCCAACAGCCGCGCGAGTGGCATCGAAAGCTGAGCGAGAGAAAATATTACTAACGTCACTTAGGCTTTGAACATGTCAGACATTATGAGCGTCCTACACATATACGTCAGATTTTATCTTGACGATTGTGGCCTGCGGGCTTCACAAGGACAGCGTGCAAAGGCAGGCAAAAAAAAACCGCTCCTCCGCCGAATGTGGTATCGCCATGAGTGGGTGAACCACAAGACGGATTTTATAATCTGAAGAGTTAACCCTTCATTTCTTGCATACTTTGTCGAGATATGGCTCGAGAGCGAGTTCCTGCGGTGGCAAAGCTACCATTCTCCTGTCGGCTTCGCCACAACCAAAAACGCGAGTGAAGTCTACCATTCCGGCACGAAGAGTTTCACCCAACACAAACGCTTTCACATGACCAATGTGCTCGTCACACTGTCGGACCTGGCAGAGACGCACCAAACCATCCGGCCAGTCGAGGCCGACTTTACGCCGAAGGCATCAAAAGAAATCAACGACGCAGCCAAGTACATGATGTCATCTGGTAGGACCACGATCATGTGCACACCCGGTCAGACGATCGTCCATGTGTTGTACAAGCGATCATCAAGCAACAACGACGCGGTTGAAGATGAGGTTGCTATCGTCGCGGCGTTCGACAAAGATCTCGATACTGACAAGAAATCAACTGAGAGCGCAAATGAAGAGATCATACGTCAAGCGGAAAAGAAGAAAAAACGAAGACAGCTGCTAACATGCATGAGCGCGTGAACACATGGTACCTGTGGCGCGCTCACACGATGGGAACCCCACCAAACGGCTGGCTCATCGACTACAAGAATTCACACTGTGGGTGCAAGTACTTCAAAAAGTTCAAGATCTGTGCGCATTTGGTGATTGTCCAGATTCGTCAAGACCTCACAGCAATCGGAAAGAAGCCAAAGATTCTAGATCGATCTCGCAAGCGAGCCAAGACATCGACACCATCAGAGGTCCAGTCTGTCGGTGGAGCACGAACGCGAGTTGATAGTTCGATCAGTGCTACTCAACACATGCAAGCATCAGTCAGGTTGATGGTATGCGTGGGCCCAGCTGTGCCGTCTGTCGAGGACCGATGGCCTTGGATGACATTCATGCCGGATCACCCATCTCATCAAGCCTCACCAAGCATTGTTCGGAAGGATCAGCTACAGTCCATCGATTCGTCGACGCTGCACAACCAGCTGCAGAATATTCTGAGTGGCCCGATGCCTTTCCACAGCACGAAGACCACGCACTCGACTTACCACCAGCAAATGAAAATGTGTGTGTGTGTGTGTGTGTGTGTGTGTGTGTGTGTGTGTGTGTGTGTGTGTGTGTGTGTGTGTGTGTGTGTGTGTGTGTGTGTGTGTGTGTGTGTGTTTAGGAATGAGTGCGAGGACGAGAACCTGTGGTGTGTGTTCTGGACCGAATACAAAAACCTAAGAAAAAGTCTTTAGCGTGAAGGAGAGGAGGCAAAGTGTCCACGATTCATCATTGAGGATTTCTTCATAAATCATCCGGACGCACCCAAGCCATGGTAGCCCGCAGCTTCTTCCGACGATAATGCCGCGAGATCGCCATACAGCAACCCCGTGTGACTGTGAACGGATCGCTTGTTCAGATGTACTTGGGGGGGGGGGGGGGGGGGTGCAATCACTACTCATCATTCCCCAGCCCAGGTTATTGAGCATCTCCTGCAGGCGTTCTACAGTACGTACCGAGGAAGACCATCCCGATCGGACGTTGACAGTTTCCTTTTGATTGGTGAGTATTCGGAAGTATTGTGCTGCTGGCGGTATCTGACTGTGCACGTTGCTCTTATCGCTACTCCTCACCACCTAGCCACGCTCGCCCCGGGTGCACGCCTGCCCCGGTTGCTCCAGCAGCCACGCCCGACCCGCTTGCACCGGCGGCAAAACCCTGCTGCTGCTTCTCTAGCAGCTTCTCGACAGCTTCTCCCGCTCCCCCCCTCACCAACTACCACGGCCGTGCTCGATTCTCAAACAAGCGCCATCACGGACCACGAAGATTCCGTAGTAACGACAACAACCGCAGGAAAGCAAACAACCGCCCGCGCTCCTACGTCGGATTCCATCTGTGCTCTTCCGCACAAAGCCGCTGTTGTGCCTGCGCAGTAGTCAATGGACGCAGCCACAATCAAAACTGGTACATGCGGATGCCTGGCTCAATGGTTGCAATGTATGCTGACGTGGATTGCTTACTTCTAAGATGCCCCAAGGAAGCATGAAAGCGTCATTGTGGTTTTCGAGGACGGTGACGTTGTTAGAGTGGGCGATGGGCAGGTCTCCACCGCGGAAACTGGAGAGATCGTCGCCTGGGCGATTGCGACGTCATCGTCGTCGATAATGCAGAGGTTGCTGTCGTGGACGACGGCAGCGTCGTCATCGTCGGTAATGCAGCGATCGCTGCCGTGGACGGCGAGATCGCACCCATCGACGTTGTGACCTGACCGGGTCTGAGTCCGAGGAGGACGACAGCGTGAGTGGCTCGTAATGAGGACATGGACGAGAACAATGAGAATATTGAGGACATGGACGACGACAACGCCGACAATGACGCTTATGATGGCCTTGACGCGCTGGACCTGGCGCTCCATCCGTTTGAGCAGATCCTCGACTGGAGGATGGGGTCCCAGAAGCACTCGCGGGGTGGCCCGACGCGTGGGTACGACTACAAGTTCCAGGGCTACAACGACTACAAGTTCCAGGGCGCACTCCCTAGCAGCAGCGCGCTAATCGACACGCGCGTTGGGCTCGTCGCCAGCAAGAATAGAGAGTAATACAACGGATTTTATTCACACGATATATCGATTGCCTCTGCTATGGTGCCTACGTTGATCGGACTCCGTCACAAGCAGGATTGATCACGCATGGACAAGAGTCACATAAGGAGTTAATTCACTGCGGATACTGGCGCACGTCGACACTGGCGCACGTGGTCCTATCGCACACACCCCATACAGTCACCGTCAGAGACGAAAAAAATTGCACAGCGCTCCTTTGGCCACAGTGAGCCGCACTGCCTCGCAACTCATGGCTGTCGTTGAGCCCTCCATCGGGTGGTGGACGCTGCCGCATGGACCCGAGGAACGCCGCTAAGGGCAACGCTCACACTCTTAAATTCATAACATGCCACCTCAGCAACGTCCAGACCCAGCTACCCGCCAACGCGTTCTTGACGCACTCGTCGCCGGCGGGGACTGGCAGACCTTCGCGCGGCACAATGCCGTAGCTGCGACAACTGCGTGGCGCATCGTTCATCGCGGGCGCGTGGATGCGCTGCCTCACGGCGGTGCGTGTGAGAAGACCACGAAGATCACGTCAGAGTTCAAGGAAGCGCTGGAACGGATGTCTAACATGTGCGCTGTGTGTGCTGTGTAGGATGTTTCAGTGTCGTCAAATCGAAGATAAAGTTCTATCTGCGATTGCATTAAAATAGAATGTTCATGTTGAACGAGGTTCCCCCGGAACTGCAGATCACGCTCACCGAGCAACGAATGAGGCTTTTGGAGCACGCTGCCGACTTTGCTGTCACGTACATGAGGCCCACACTCGTCAACTCTGTGATGGTCCACTGCATGAACGCACTCAACGCGGCTGCGCGCTTTGAGGATATGCACTACGGAAAATAGACCAACAGTTCCTTTCCACTTTGGATGAGGATTTTTCACTTTGGTTGAAACACATTCAGAATCTACAACCAAGTAAGCGCGTTTTGTAGTGGGTACACGCGTTGCAATTGGCCAAAACGGGACGTAGTGTCACAGAAATCCGGACCTTCGGTTGGTCAAAAACTATTTTCCCCAGAAAACATCCTGTTGGCTAAGAAATGTATTGGGTGTGGAATCATCCTGGAATGTGATGTGGTGTACTTTCCCTGGCCCACGGGGATGTGTCAGCTGATAAACTGGCGACCTGTTCAGATCCGGATCTTCTGACACGCGACCGAGTCACAACGGGACAGAACGGGACAACGGGACAGAGGGTTCTGCATGGCATAAGAAAGCAGGGGGCTGCGATAGAACCATGGGGCGGCAGACAAAGTGTGCGGAAAATGCGACCGTGAGCTTATGGGATGAAAGCAATATACAGACCCTCTATGCTATGCTATGCCTCTATGCACGCCCAGGAGGAAAGCGGTCAAGGCACTTGGCTGGCGTTTCCTCTTCGTTGTCTGCCATTGCAAAATCTGCCCAACAACCAACAGTCAACGCACCAACACCAACACCAACACACCAGTTTCGAAGTATGAAGCTCGCCACTATCCGTGCCCGTCTTGCAACGTCCACATCCTGCACGAAGAAGTTCAAGGAACCCGTTCGTGTCGTGCGCACCCGCCGTCCTGAGCCTAGCAAGCTCTACATTTTTTGGAAAGACCCTGAGTGGCTCATCACCTACGAGAGGTATCAGTACGCAAGCAGACAGATCAAGGATGTAACGTTCGACACCCACAACGAAACTTACGAGGCCAAGGAAGAAACTTACGAGATCGAGAACGAAGATTTCGAGGTGAAGGAAGAAACTTACGAGGAAAAATACGAGATCGAGAACGAAGATTTCGAGGTGAAGGAAGAAAAGTACGAGATCAAGGAGGAAGATTTCGAGATCAAGCAGGAGCCTGTTTGGTAAGATAAAGACACATTTACGCAGTGGTAAAACCTGATAATCTTACGATGGAATAAGATGAGCTCTAAAAAGTATTTTTATTGTCAGTTTTTATTTTAGGGGCTCAGATCAGATGTCGAGGATGTTTGGACGGATAAGATGTCGCAGTTGTTCATGGGTCGTCATCTATAAATACGATTACTACGCTTGGCGCCATAGTGAAGTAAAACAGCTCTCTCATTTTCCAAAACACACGTTCGGGCCACAAGTGTCCGGCCCAAGCTTCGACTGCTTACCCTTACCCACAAGGACTAATATGCCAAGGTCTCGCACAGGAGAACACACTCACTTCATTGACATTTCAGTTGAAATTCTGACGGTCAGTTGTATTAATATTAGACGGAAGATGACACGCGCAGACTTTGAGCAGGCCATACGCCTTGCGGCGACCCCGGAGGAGTACGAGGATCTTGCAAGGAGGACTAAGCGCCGTGCCAGGAGACGACAACATGAATCTCGACTAAGGAAGCTCTGCCGTGAGCTGGAAGCAGCAGCTGAACCTCCCGTCTTGGAGAGACCGAGTGAGCGGTCGATGATCGAAGCATCAGGCGGTTTCGCAAGTATCGAAGCTCGAGACGGAGCGGCTGCTATCGCTGGAGTTGCTGAGGCCTCTACCGCATTGGTGAACGACGAATATGAGCACAGATATCTTGAAAAATCTCGACAAGATGAAGGTGAAGCAGCCCGAGATGGAGCACTTCTAGCTCATGCAGAAGCTTTTGAACGATTACACAACCGTGAGGAGGCGCGCGCAGAGATGGAAGCAGAAGAGGAGGCGGATCGGGCAGTGGATGTGTCTGAGCAGCGTCGAGTACACCGCGGCGGAGTGCGACACCAACACGATTTGTCAGTCCTTATCGAGGCCGTGAACTACCAGGTCGAAGATGTTCACGCTCACGAATCTAAGACAGAAGAAGATGATCCGGACATCGTGATTGCCCGTTCTTATACACGCGAAGAAGCTGCACACACTCGAGTCGAAGACGCAGCACTTCACGCGCACGCCGAGGGGCTTGCTAGAATCCATCATCGTGAAGAAGCGCGTGCACAATTGGCGGCGCAAGAAGAAGTCGAGCAAGCTGCTGATGCCCAAGAAGAAACCGATGAAGCCGCGGATGCATCCGAACGACGAAGAGCACAGCGAGGAAAGGTGCGACACCGACATGCTTTGGGCAACCACGAAGACTTCGACGCTGCTGTTGTGACCGGCGAGAACGTGCAAGACAGTAGACATCGCCTTCTTCCTCCTGGCGAGGTGTGCCCCATGTGCGACGCGTGGAAGTGGATTGGAGAATCTTCGATCGCTTGCTGCGTTGGTGGAAGGGTGAAACTCCTTCCTCTCCTTCCCGCCCCGGCTGTCCTGCGCAGGTGGTACGTGGACGAAGAATTCCGGCGTATGATTCGCAATTACAATATGGTCTTCGCACTCACATCCGTGGGTGCTTCCTGCAGCGGAGGCTTCCGGCCACTCGGTGAAGATCGCAGTGTCCAAGGTCAGCGTGGCGTATACAACCTTCGCGTCCAAGGCCCTATGGGTCATTTTTTGGGAGGGCTTTTGCCTCACACGAACCCAACAACCGGTGAGGAGCAGCCACCTAAGTTTGCTCAGATCTACATCTACGACCCCGACGTGGAGCAGCGCGCGTTGCGACGACGTGGTATCTTCGCCGACCTGAACCCGGTCGCACTCATGGACTTCGAGATGTTCCTCCAAGAATTCAATCCTTTCGCGCAAGAGTTCATCAGCATGGGGGAACGCATGAGGGAACTAAAACGCCAGGGTGTAGATCCGGTGAACATCGCCTTTCGTCTTCGTGCCAACTACAACGCCGATCGCACCAACGGTGCCCAGGTCGTCCCTGAGGTTGCAGCGGTCTTTGTGGAGGACGGCAATGCAGTGAACCATCGCGACTTGGTGCTCTTTCCTAGAAGTGGCGACCTTCTACGACTCTTCGAGACACTTCCGTACTACGATCCGTGCCAGTACTTACTTCTCCTGCTCTTCGGTGAATTGGGGTGGACCTACACGGACGAGTACGCGGACGGCAAAATTTACCGGAAGAAGAGGACCATGTCGTTGCGCGAGCATGTCGCATATCGCTTGCACCAGAAATTGGGTGATCAATCGGTTTTGTTTCTTGGCGGGCGGCTATTCCAGCAGTACGTTGTAGACCAGTGTGCAAAACTCAAGCAAGAACGACTCCGCTGGATTGCTGCAAACCAGAAAGAAATCCGTGCTGACCTGTACTCAGGTGTCCGTGACGCGTACTTGAACGAAGACGTCGTTCAGCTCCGCGCGGATGAGGGGTTAGTGTCACGGTACAATCCAGACACCGGCAACCTTGAACACCCCCAGCAAGGTCGCCCGCAGCACTTCTTGGAACAAGTTGGTCAACGTGTTATCTTGCCTGCCTCATTCACTGGAGGAGAGCGGTACATGTACGCTCAGTACCAAGCGCCATGGCTATGGTGCGAGAATATGGCAAACCCGACCTATTCATGACGGTGACATGCGACCCCAATTGGGAAGAAATTGATGGTACGGCAAAGAAATTTGCAGATTATCTCTCAGCGCAAGATCGGCCTGACATCGTCGCCAGAGTGTGGCAGCAGAAGCTCAAGGCTGTGCTGAACGATCTTGACGAAGGTGTACTCGGATACCAGATTGCGCGCATTTACGTTGTTGAATTTCAGAAACGCGGACTGCCGCACGCGCACATTCTGATCATACTGGCGGATGCGGACAAACCAAAGACACGGCAAGACTACGACCGCTTCGTTTCTGCCGAGGTCCCTGACCAAGACAAGAATCCTGCTCTCTACGGGACTGTTATGACAAGTATGATTCATGGGCCCTGTGGTGAAGGTCATCCAAACGCACCCTGTATGAAGAATGGCAAGTGCAGTAAAGGGTTCCCCAAGGAGCTTTCTGACGTCACACATACGAACGAAGACAGCTTTCCAGTCTACCGACGTCGTCGAAGACAAGACGGCGAGCTTCGTTGCAAGGGCCGTGCGCATGACAATGCGACCCTCAACCAGTGGGTCGTGCCGTACAATCCTTACTTCTCTCAGAAGTACGACTGTCACATCAACCTTGAGATATGTTCGTCGATCATGACGATCAAGTACCTATACAAGTACGTGTACAAAGGAGCGGATACGACTGTGTGAGTGCTCAAGCAGTCAGAGACGAAGAAGGCGGTTCGCGTCCAGGGCGGAGGGAGCCCAATGAAATCGTGCGGTTCGTCAAAGCTCGCTACATATCCCCGATTGAAGCGTGTATGCGTCTTTTCGAGTTCCCAATCCAAGGGAAGACACATTCGGTGACTACTCTCAACGTGCACCTTCCCGACAGCCAGTACATCACCTTCCGCCCGACCGATGACCCCTCTCGCATCGTTGGGGATCCAGTCGACACCACGCTAACAGGCTTTTTCAAGCTTGCTGCGTCTGATGCTTTGGCCAGATGTATGCTCTATCAGGATATCCCAAAGCGCTACAAGTGGGATAAGTCAAAGAAACAGTGGATCCGGTACAAGCAAAATCGACGCACTCTTGGTCGCTTGGTGCATTGCTCCCCAAACGACCTGGAGCGATTCCACCTTCGGCTTTTGCTTTGTCACAAGCCTGGACCCACATCTTTTGAGGACCTACGCACAGTGGATGGAGTGGTGTGTGAAACATTCAAAGAAGCTGCGATGCGCTCAGGTTACCTCGACGATGACCGCGAGTGGATGAAGTGCTTGGAAGAGGCAGCTGTCTTCCAGATGCCCAGTCAGCTGCGCCAGCTTTTTGCAACCATCCTACTCTATCCTTTCCCCGCGGATGTTGCTGAGCTTTGGAACAACTTCTACACCGATCTCTCCCTGGATTACGCACGTCGGTACCGAGATCTACCCAACAGAGCGGAGAAGATCAAGTTCGAGACGCTGATGAGTTTGCACCAACTACTCACGACCGGGGAAAAGACACTTACGGACTACCCTGACTTGCCACAATTGTCCGAGTTTCCGCACTTCGTGCTGGCTTCGTTGAGTGACAACACTTTCATTCGACGTGAGGTGGAAGGCTACGACCGACAGCAGCTGCAGCAGTTAGTCGACACAGTGGATGGACTAAACGCCAACCAGCGCTCCATCTATGACAACGTTATAACGGCCATCGACAATCCTCGGCATGACGAAGATCGCCAGAAACTATTCTTATCGACGGACCGGGGTGTACAGGGAAGTCGACATTGTTGAATCATGTGCTGGCGAAGGTTCGTCTTGATGGAAAAATTGCCCTTGCTGTTGCCTCCAGTGGGATTGCTTCGCTTCTTCTTCCTGGAGGCCGTACTGCACACTCGACATTCAAGATCCCTCTCAAACCATCAGGCACATCAGTGTGCAAGATTCCGCAGTCAAAGCTCAAAGAGTTCATTCAGAGTGCCAGTCTGATCGTTTGGGATGAAGCACCGATGACACACCGCTTTGCGTTCGAGGCTGTTGATCGCACACTACGCGACATCCTGGACAACGATCAACCATTCGGTGGCAAGGTTGTCGTTCTGTCTGGCGACTTCCGTCAGATTCTTCCGGTTGTGGTCAGGGGCACGCCGTCGGATACTGTGGCCGCATGTCTCAAGGCTTCCGAGTTGTGGCCTAAGTTCAAACAACTCCACTTGGTCGAGAACATGAGAGTTCAGCGCTCAAGAAATGAAGAGGATGCAAGTGAGCTCGCTGCGTTTTCGGAATTCCTGCTTCAGGTGGGAGAGGGGAGGCATGAGATCGATGAAGACCTTGGGCCCGATTTCATTAGGCTGCCACAGGATTTGATCGTACCCAACCCAGCGGACGTCCCCCAGCCGGAGAACGAGAACGCAGACGACCAGAGACCTTTGCCACTCTGTCTCATGCGAGTGGTAGATAGCATGTACCCGGACTCGGACTTGCAAGATCCCGCTATCGCGACTGATGACTACTACGCAAATCGGACAATTCTTGCACCAACTAATGCTGCAGTTCAACGCGTGAACGAGGCAGTTGCAGCGCGTGTCCGTGGAGACGTCCACGTGTACCTGTCGGTCGACTCGGTCGCCGATAACGATGGACCAGCAGCTACAGGGTTCTGCGAAACGGAGTTTTTGCACACTGTCAACATCAATGGCATACCACCGCACAGGTTGGTGCTCAAGGTAGGCATGCCGGTGATGATGATGCGCAACTTGAACCCCGACGACGGCCTTTGCAATGGAACACGACTGCGTATTCTCAAATTGAAGACTCACGTGATCCGAGCAATAATCATGACTGGAGCTCACAATGGGAAAGAGGTGTTGATCCCGCGGATTATATTCATCACCGACAACACCACACAAGACTTCCCATTTCACCTCCGACGGAAGCAGTTCCCCATCGTCCCAGCGTTCGCAATGACCATCAACAAGGCCCAGGGTCAAACTATCCAGAACATGGTCCTCTACTTGCCTACGCCCTGCTTTTCACACGGCCAGCTCTACGTTGCGCTCTCGCGTGTCACGTCCCGGGGTAAGTTCCGAGCTTTAATCGAGACACCTGCGAGCGAGGACGAGAACGGGGCCTTCACTGCCAACATCGTATTCAGGGAGGTTCTGCAGTAGTCTCTTTTACCTTTCCCCAAAAGCAATACATTCGAATGGAAACTTTACAGACTCTGGATCACTAAACACTGCCCAACCGCCCGCGAAGCGGGCGGCGACCGCTAGTCTATACAATTAAAAGCCCAAGAAAGTTTCATGCCATCCATCCTGTAATACTTAGATCGAGATTGATTCCCCCCCCCCCCTAAAGTCGGTTTGGGAAGGGGTGATTGGTATCCATGTTCCGTGCTAAAACCGACAGCATGAAGGGAAGGCGGATGGCTACATTCGTGTGACGGGCGAGACAAGCTGCCCCTGAGCCGCGAAAAGTAGCGCGCTGGAAACCACAAGAGCTGCCGTAGCTGCACACAACAAGGACATCTACTGACCTCAGACAGCTACAGGAAGTGCTAACACTCGCAGTAGTGTGGGCAATGGAGGCTCTCCCGCGACGACTGCTCGCTGCGCCAGTGCCGGGCGGCGAGGACCCATCTGTGGGGGTCCACATCGTCGAGCGGCTGCTCGTAAGCGGCACGTTCACGCTGGGATTCTGCGATCACGCCACAACCGAGCCAATTGTGGCCAGCGGAATTCACCACCGTCAAGGCCACGTTCGAGGCGCTCACGACGCTGTTTGTGTCCTCCGGTGCGCAGGTGTGTTTGGTCGCTATCATTATCACAAGTTTAGGTGGAACTGATGAGTAACCTCGGCAACCTGGCGGCGCTATATACGTCCGGTGTCGCGCTGTGCCGCCGTGAAAGGCAACGGCGACATGACGCCAGCCCATCTGAGCGTCATACGCGCTGTCCTCACCGACGTCGTGTCAGTCAAGGGCATGTCCAATGACGCGTTCTGCCCAACCCACAACCAGTGGGCGTCTGCGATAGTGACAGCAAGTACGGGAACAGTTGTGGCAAGGAATCGCCTGCCCCCATCGTCAACTGCCACGACCACTACGCCCAGCGAGCGCCGACGGGAGAGGAAAACGGGTCTGCAGGGACACTCTGCCATGAGCCGCCGCGCGAACATGACCCGTTTTACGGCGTCTTTTGCCTGAGCGATATGTAGCGAAGTGGCGGCTCTGCTGAGCATGCAACGCAGCCCCATTACAAGTAAATAGGCCTTTCACGTTGGCCCTCATGACCGAGCAGCCGCATCACTGTGATCCCGGGGACATCCACACATCGCGCATTCCTTGGTGCTCCATGTACCCTACCCTGTAAGTTCGGAACGAACTTAACGGGTTACTAGTCTATTTATCTTCGCCGGTATTTTCCAGTTTGGCTGAGATCCTTTTCATGTGGCGGGCAAAGGTGCATACCGCGCACATATCTTTGGTTCTATTCACGGCACTAAATTGGGTACTTTTGCGTACTTAGGAGAACATCGTAATCGACTCATCTTCTGGACCCAACCAGCTGCGGGTGGCCCGTAATCTCCGACTTCTCTGATTGGTCGGTGGGAAATGATTGGCTCATACGTGGCCACAACCCGCACCAATGTGCCCCTCGGCGCCCCTCCTGCCCTATGCTCGGAGGCTCCGCCAATGGCCGCCCGAGAACACTCCATTCAATGCATCTGATTGGCTTATAGCCCAATCACCCACCACCCACCCCGCTGGCTCTCTGACCATCATTCCCCCGTTTTCTCTCGCTTTCCTTCTTCTTCTTCTGCTTCCCCCGCCCTCCCCCCCGGTTTGTACAAATCCAGCGCGGGCTTGCGTAAACCGCCCTTTGGCCTTATCGGCGCCGCATTTGCGTAATCACCGGCGACTCCCCATTCGGCTCTCCCAAGAAGCCCCGGAAGGCGAGCAGCTACATACGCTTGCGAATCACGCGACGTCGGATCATCGACCGCTTCAAGCAGCCTCTCCTCTGGATCCATCGACCTTGACCCGACCGCCATGGACGCCTTCCACAACCTCCTGCGCGAGGCGAGCTCGCGCTCCAACGGCGCGAACGGCGCGAACGGCGCGCCCAACGCCGGCAACGGCATGGGCCTGCCCGCCGGCATGGGCCTCCCGAACGGCATGGGCCTCCCCATGGGCATGAACCTCATGAGCAACCTCCCGGGCGCCGGCTCGCTCGCGCCCATCCACCGCATGAACCCGCTCATGGCCGCCAACTCGCAGATGTTCCCCGCACTCGGCGCCGGCGCCATGCCCGGCATGGGTGGCGCCGCGCAGCCCGCGCAAGCGCAGGCCGCCCCCGCGGCCCCCGCCGCCTCGACCACCGCGGCCAAGGGCAAGACCGCCGCGGCCAAGGCGCCTGCGGCGTCCAAGAAGCGCAAGGCCCCGGCCAGCACCACGCCGTCGGTCGCTGACGGCGACGACGACTCGGACGACGGCAAGCAGCCTGAGGAGTACGAGGACCCCAAGGCCAAGCGTCGTGCGCAGATCGCCAAGGCCGCGCGTAAGCACCGTCAGCGCCAGAAGGTGAGCAACCGATGAGCCGATGAATTCTACTCGACCGACGGACGTGGGCTGACTGAGCTGTTGTGTTATGTTACTAGGACGAGCTCATCGCGCTGCGCGCCAAGGTCAAGGACCTCAAGGAACAGATCGAAGTGCTCCAGTCGTCCGAGCCGTCGGAGCATAACACGGAACTCGGCTGGAAGCAGGAGGCTGAGCAGCACGCCGAGATCCGCGCCCGCGTGGACCAGGAGAACGAGTTCCTCCGCAAGACGCTCATGGAGCAGATGAAGTTTATTCAGCGGCTCCAGGACTACTTCACCAAGCAGCCGCTGCTCAACGTACGTACACTACACCCTAGAGCTCTCTATCGCAGCATCATGCTGACTTCGTTCTGTGGCCCCTTCAGATGCCGTCGCTGGACCTGATTCTCAACTCGAGCGGCACGACCGCGACGCCTGCGGCGCTCACCAACACCATTACGGCCTCGGCGTCGTCCTCGGCCTCGTCCACGCCGGCCCCGACGAACCAGCTGCAGCTCCAGGCGAGCTCGTTCCAGGACCAGCTGCGTCGCCTCGCCAACGATGCCATGTCGGGCGCCGACAAGGCCCTGCTGGACTGTGAGAACGCCTTCCGCAACCCGAAGAACCCGACCATGACCTACTTCGGACTCGAGGTGCAGTACGAGATGAGCAAGACCGAGATGGGCATCTTCTTCCGCCACCACATCTACAACTGCGACGCCTCGTCGGTCGTGGATGATCTGTGGGATTGCGTGGGCAACGCGACCTTTGAGAAGAAGTTCCCCTTCATGGAGGCCGTGGATATGCTGGAGGAGCTCGACCCGATGACCAAGTACGTGCGCCGCGTGGTGAACCTCGCAATGGGCAGCGAGACCGGCCAGCCCAACGGTACGATCAAGGAGGAGAGCCTGATCGTCGCGCAGAAGCGCGAGAACCCGGATGGCAGCATCTACTTTATCACGCGCTCGGTCAAGAACGACCCGAGCCACCCGCAGGCCCACGACACGATCCGCCGCAACCAGACCACTACGTACGTGCCTCTGCGAGGCTTCCTTCGTAGCCTCCACCCATTCTAACCGTGTTGCTTTGTGTGCTGTTGTGAACAGTGTCTCGCTCCGCAACTTCAGCGACGCGAACGGCAGCGGCTGTCTCCTGCTGTGGTCCGTCAAGGTGCTTGTGGACAAGGACGGCGACGACCGGTCCAAGGCCGCCAACATCCCCGACATCATCCTCAAGAACCTCTTCGAGATCACACCGGTGTACGTCAAGGCTGTCGTGGACCGCGCGCGTGGTATTATGCAGCACCCGTGAGCAGCCACGTCATGCATACGTAGTTTCATCCTATGCCTCCGTCACAGGCTCGAGTTTATCGCGGCCCATACGCTGGGCCGCACAATAATACATGTTGTCTGTATTGAACAACCAGCGTGGCTTTTCTTCTCTGTACCGTACTAGTATTGAACAGTCAGCGTGGCTTTTCTTCTCCCCCGAGGACACCCCTCCAAGGTGTGTCGAGCCATGGGCCAAACTGACGGGGCCCTCCAACGCCCCCTGCTCGCCTAGCTCATGTGCGTGTCCCGGAGCTGCAACAAAAGCCTCTCGTTAGCCATGCACAACCCGCCAGATCGTGGTGCTCGTGCGATAGCCACACAACCAATTGCGTGCTCGTAGTCCCGGTTTCGCTGCTGGAAGCCTGCCATGCGCAGTAGTAGCGTGCGGTCGCCGTGGTTGGTGGCGCCATCGCGAGTGGCTAGTTGCTCAAGGGTGGCATGCAGTGCGCGGCAACCCGTTTCACGCTGTAACGATATTTCTTCCGTTTGTATCACTTTGGCTTGCTGTCTTCATGCGTCATCGTCGCGCAGGGAGTGCGAGGGCATTTATGGCATTGTGCAACAGAACCCGTTCGTCCCCTCTTGACGCTCGAAAGTGTCCCCCGGGAGGCTGCCTCCCCTTGCGAAGTACGGGGCCCCGCATAGCCCACTACGCAAACGACCATGCCCGCCTTCACCAAGACCATAAAGCTGTCGCTTCTCGTCGCCACGCTCGCTCTCGCCGCGTCCGCCGCGTCCACAGAGTGCTCGCAGTCGCAGCTCTGCGCCATCGACAACACCAAGTGGAAGAGCGCGTGCAAGAGCACGACGCCCGGCCTCCGCAGTTACAAGATCGACAGCCTGCTGGTGGCCTCGTCGCCGGACACGCTCAAGTCCATGTGCGGCGAGACGAGGGACTGCGCCGTCGCCGAGACCATCCACACGGCCGCGGCCTGGTCGGTCGCCGGCGCGGATCTCGTCACGGCGTCGCAGGTTTCGTACCGCCGACTTCCAGCGCCCGTGCGCGGGCGTCGGCGTGGCCACCGCGGGCGCTCGTGTCCGCAGCCAATCTCGTCTCGGCCACAACGGCCGCGGCCGTCGGGCATCTACAGAGAGAGCCAACGACCGAAGAACAGAAGCCTTGGCCTGTCACACATGATCGCAGTCGTGTCCCACCGGCCGGACTGGGTTCTTTTCGTTGGAGTTGTGTCCGTCCAGAACAAGTTGCTGTTGGATCCGGCGCGTCACAACTGGACGGCGACCGTCACGCTGGATCGGTATGATTGGCTGGATCCGCGCATCGTCCTGTTGTGAGCTGTCAAAACAGGGTTCGGCTGACTTCCTGGGAAACCGAAAAATCCACTTTCTTCTGACCAACAAAGACCCGAAAAAGCGATTTTTCGGTATGCGGTTTCGCAGGTCCAACTGCCACTTTTCCCTCTTCTGGCCCGATCGTCTTCGAATTCAAATCGACCCTGAGGCAGCAGACCATCACTCTGGCCAGCCAGTGGCGCAAAAGTTTGTGCAGGGGTGGGGGTCCGGCGCTTTTTTTCTCGTTTGCTGGTTTTGTTGGTTTTTGTGTGCCTCTGGCCGAGCCAACTCCCCGCTCGGCCGCCCAAAAAGCGCGCGCGCGTGACAGCGCCCGACGATCAAACGCGAGCGGTTCGGCCGGTACCAACTCGTCCCACCAGCGCCAACGCCAAGCCGCCGACCGGCCGGAGGAGGAGGACACCGACGGCGCGAGGCGCCCCCCACGAACTCCCCGCCCCTCCCAGCACACGGCGCCCAACGCCCGCGCGAGGGTACACGCCAACGTAAACCGTAACCTCCCGCGGAACCCGGGAACCGCGCGGGCGGCGTCACCATGGACGGCCATGCGCAGTTCTTCCCCGACGAGATCCGCGAGTACGAGCGTCGCGATGTGTGTCTATATGTCTGTGTGTGTCTGTGTGTAGAAGTCTGACTGCCTTATCTGTGTGTAGACGCGAGCTGCCGCCGTGCGACCTGGAGCACCTGGACGAGCTGCTGCTGCTGCTCAAGACGTCGCACCCGACCGTGCGCGCCAAGCTCCTGCGCGACCTCGCGGCCGACGACGGCGCCTACGTGGTCAAGCTGCTCGACCTCTTCGACGTGAGCGAGATCGACGCCGAGAAGCGCGTGCTGCACCGGATATTCGACATTTTCTACGCGCTGCGTACGTTGCCGTGTCCCTTTTGGGTTTCTCCCCCAGCGCTTCTTTCTGTTGCTAATCAACGTTTCGTTCCCACACAGTGGAGCTGTGCGACCGGCGCGTGCTGGAGATCCTGCTGAGCGACCAGAACTTCCTCTCGGTCGTCGGCGTGCTGGGCCACAACCCGGGGCTCATCCGCGAGATGGACTTCCGGGCCGACCTCGAGGGCAGCGCCGGCTTCAAAGAGGTGCTGCCGCTCACGGACGAGAGCGTGCGCCGCCGCGTGCACCTCAACTTCCGCATCCACGTCATCAAGGACAACGTGCTCTCGCGCTCGCTGCCCGACTGCGCCGTGATCATGCTCGACCACATCGTGAACGAGAACAACTACCACATCCTCTCGTACATCAGCGACTCGGAGGCCTACTGGCAGGGCATCAAGGCGCTCGTGCGCGAGACCTCGGCGCCGGAGCGCCGTCGCGGCGGGCTCGGGCTGCTCAAGGAGGTCATCCAGCTTGTGCGCACGACGCGGCCGCTCGACAAGTTGCCGCAGCAGCTGCGGAGAGATGGCTTTGGCGCGCCGCCCGTGTTTGGCCAGCTCCTGAACAACCTCTTTGGCGACGGCGCGATCTTCGAGGCCTTTAGCGACATCCTCGGCTCGCCGCAGTCCAAAGTCGACGACATTGAACTCGCGCTCGACATCCTCAACACGCTCGTGTTCTACCAGGGCCCCGAGCGGCTGCGCACGTTCCTCGCAAGTGAAGGCAAGTGCATCGCGCCGCCCACGTCCGACAAAGAGCGCATCCAGTGGAAGACGGGCGCGTCGCTGTTCACAGCGCTTATCTGCGTCTTTGAGCAGTACGAGCCGACGCGCGTGCAGATGTTCACGCTGCTCAAAGAGATTTTCAAGGTCTCGCTGCCGCAGGA
Organism: Pythium rhizo-oryzae; assembly: GCA_027475725.1. Lineage (NCBI taxonomy): Eukaryota > Oomycota > Peronosporomycetes > Pythiales > Pythiaceae > Pythium > Pythium rhizo-oryzae. The sequence continues at coordinate 714 of JAMFLL010000824.1, read as the reverse complement.
CGACAAGTTCCTCAACGTCATGTACCCCAACTACATCCACTGGCTGCTGCAGCCGCTCAAGTACATCTCGGTTGACGACGAGGCCACGCTGTTCGCGCTGCAAGACAGCATCATGGAGCTGCTCACGTTCTGTACCGAGGCGCACGGGTACCGTATCAAGTACCTGTTTGGGCGCCAACCGATCGCCTCGTACGTGGATCGTATGTTGCGCTCCCGGAATAAGCTCTTCGTGATCCGTAAGTGACGATTCAAGTGCGATTTGATCGTGTGTGGGACGAACGATGTTAATGGTTCTGTCCTGGTCTTGTAGATGCTGTCAAGTTCATTCGCGCCTGCGCAGCACGTGGCGAAGCTTTCTTCTCACGATTCCTGGTTCAGAACGATCTGTTCACGCCACTGATGCAGAAGCTCAAATCTGGCCAGCGCAACACCTGCGCTGTCAGTTCGGCTATTCTCGAACTGTTAGCGTACATCGAGAAGGTGAGTCTGCTTGTGTCTTTCGACTCCCTTTTCACGAACACAGCTCTAATCGTGAGTTTTCGGTCCGTTGTGTTTCATTTCAGGCCAACTTGAGCTCTCTTGTCGAACACATTTACAACAAGTTCTACACGACCTACAAGGACGAGTGTCCGATTGTGTTCGAAGCGCTTCGCGTACGATACGAAGACACGTTCGGGTCGTCCGGCATGAGTAAAGAAGCCGACCAGGAGCGGG
>JAMFLL010000823.1:0-25243 GCA_027475725.1 Pythium rhizo-oryzae | reverse complement strand
GCCCTTGAGGATCTCGTCCTGCGACGGCGGCGCGTTCTTGTCGCCGCCCGCCAGCGGCTGCAGCAGCACCGTGCAGTAGCGCTCGTTGCTCACGCCCGCGGACGCCATCATATAGGAGCTCTTCGGGACGATATTAGGAGCTCTTCGCGGCGAGCGTAATAGCAGCGCGTGCGCGTTTGAAGCTCGCGTTTTGCTGCGGGGCGCGGAGGGGGAGGAGATCCGGTCAAGAAGGGGGCCACACCCGGACGCCTAGTGGCGGATTCTTATTTGCCAAAATGTATTCGATGCTATCATTGGGTATAAATGAGATCTCATTTTCAGCCAATGTAAAGTTTGTAGCTCGTCGGGTCTCGCTAAAAAAGTACGACGGCGGCGGCGGCATGGCACGGCGTCAATGACCGAGGACGAGACCAAGGAGCTGCTGCGGCTGCGCGAGGCGCGCCACGCGCACGGCAAGGACCGCGGGCTGAGCCACCGCAGCACGTCGGCGACGCTGGCGGTCGAGGAGGAGCAGGAAGAAAACGGCGACCATGAAGGGAATGAGGCGGACGCGCCGGGGCAGTCCGTGGGCGGCATCAAGCCGCGCACGTGGATGCTCTTCAGCTTCGTGGGCGGGCTCATCTACGGGTACAACGTGAGCATGGCCGCGCCGCTGCAGTACATCCGCGATGACCTCGGGCTCTCGTCGTACCAGGAGGAGATGGTCAGCGCCACGGCCACGCTGAGCGACGCGAGCTCGATGCTCGCGGGCGGCATGCTCGCGGACCGCTTTGGGCGCAAGCCCACGGCCATGCTCGCGTGCCTCTGCTCCATCTTCGGCGCGCTCATGAGCAGCCTGTTCAGCGTGAGCTTCGGCTGGCTCGTGCTCTGGCGGCTCTGCTCGGGCGTCGGCAACGGGCTCTCGATCTTGCTGCTGCCCATGTACATCAGCGAGTGCGTCGACGCGCAGCACCGCGGCACGTACCTCACGCTCTACCAGCTCGGGTGAGTGGAACCACTCGTGAGCTACACTGTTTCACCTGTGTCCTGACGCGAACGCACTCTCTCTTGTAGTGTCAACTCGGGCGTGGCCGTGCCGTACCTGTTCATGCTGCTGGTGAACGAGAACTGGCGCTCGTGCCTCGCGTTCGGGAGCTTCCCGGCGCTCTTCGTGCTCTACAACCTCTACCGGTTCTTCCCCGAGAGCATCCGGTGGCTCCACTGGAAGCAGGACCCGGAGAAGTACGACCTCGAGAGCGACGACGGCAGCCGCAAGCCCGCGAGCGATGACGCCGACGCGACGCTGCCCCCGCCCAAGCCGCGGCTCGAGCTGCTCATCGGCATCTTGCTCGCGTACGTCAACAACTGCGTGGATGCATCGCTGTTCTACGGGCCCGAGATCATCTCCAAGGCCATCCGCAACTACTCGCGGCGCGACGCCAACATCTTTGGGCTCGCGTGCGCGTTACTCGCGGCCGCCTCGGTCATTTTCGCGGCGCGGTTCCTCATCAACTCGCAGCCGCGGCGCCGTCTCTATCTCATCTGCCTTGCGGTCGTCACGGCCACGTTCTTCTGCAGCGGCGGGATCTTCGCCAAGTACTCGACTGAAGACTTTGCCGACCACTCGGCCGCGTCGATCGGCGTCGTCGCGACTTTCGCCGTGATGAACGTATTCGCCGCCATCGGCCCGAGCGTGCTCTTCGTGATCATCCTCAGCGAGCTCTTCACGGACAGCAGCTACCGCGCGCGGTACATGAGCTACTGCACGTTCTCCATGTCGCTCATCTCGCTGCTCGTGAACGGCACGCTGCTCTCGCTGTTCGAGGCGCTGGGCACCGCGACCACGTTCTTTGCCTACGGGCTCACCTACGCGCTCTGCTGGGGCTTCTTCTGGTTCTACCTGCCCGAGACCAAGACTCGCGAGCTCGTGTAGGCTCCTCCGAAAAGGCCCACAGCGAGAATAGAAATGGACACAAGACAGCGAATGTCATAACGCTCATTACTATCCACACACTCTGGGTTTCCTACTACTTTGTTGCGACAAAGTTGATACTGTTTCTGGCTGTTTCCACTTGTCCGGACTCGGCTCGGCTTGGCTATACGTCGACGCCCTTGGTGTCGTCGTTGGTGAAGTTGCTCATATTGCTCGGGCGCTCGTTGTCCGTGAACGCGAAGCTGAGACTCGACTCGGCGACCGACATGTCCTGGAAGCTCGGGCGGTGGTACGGGTCGTACGACAGCGAGCCTTCGCGCGGCGTCTCGAAGCCCATGGGCGACGGCTGCGACGCCTGGACGCGCAGAAAGCTGAAGGACCCGCGGCCCGACTCGCCCGACGGGAACGAGCCGCGCGACTCGGTGTTGTGGAGCACGGTGCCGCGCGTGGCCGGCGCGCCGAAGAGCCCGAACTGGACCATCTTCTCCATGCGCTGCCGCTGGCGCCGACGCCGGAACCAGATCGCGCCGAACACCACGACCGCCACGGCGACCACGCAGACCACAGTCACGATGATGTACGTGACCGTGTGGGACTTGGACTCTTCCTCTTTGGCCCCCGCGGACGCCGGCGGCGCAGCCGCGAGCGCGACGCTCAGCGCGCCGTACACGGCCGTGTCCACGCGGCTCGCGCCGTTCGGGAACACGCTGTGCACGAGGATCGTGTAGTTGCCCTCGCTCGCGAATGTGAGCCCGTCGGCGCGGATGGTCGTGTCGCCGCCGTCCGTGGCGAGGCTGCGCGCCGGCAGCGCCACCAGGAGCGTCTTGTCCGGCGAGAACGGCGTGCACGCGGTTCCGTTGCCGCATGCGTACACGTTCAGCGCCGGCAGCGACACGTACGTCTTGCTCGAGGCGTCGTACACGGTCGAGAGGTTCACGGGTGCCGCGAGCGGCGACGCGAGCGCCGAGTAGTTGGGGTTCGGCGCCAGCGACCAGCTGAGGTTGAACGGTTCGTTGGCGGCGGGCGGCGTCGCGGGCATCGTGAGCGTCGAGACGTAGGGGCACGCCGAGGCGTTGGCCTCGGCCGCGACGCTGGAGCTGTTGACGTCCGTGCGCGTGGCGTCGGCGAGCACGTCCCAGCAGTAGGCCGTGGCGGCGTCGGTCTTGTACGCGGTGGCGGCGGCCGCGGCGTCGGTAGGTGTCGCGAGCAGCTCAAAGTAGTACACGAAGTCGTACCTCCGCGCCGGGCCGGCGACGACCATGTGGAGCATCGCCGGGTGGCGGCCCGCGGTCGCGAGCGCCACGGGCGGGCTCGTGAAGGTCACGTTGCCGCTCGTGGGCGAGAACGACGCCGGGCCGGCCGCCGCGAAGCCCGCGAGCGCGTCCAGCGACGTGTACTCGTCGCACAAGGCGCCCTCGGTGTCCGCGCACAGCTTGACGTAGGACGCGACGATCTCGTACGCGTCGCCATCTTCCTCGATCTGCAGCGGCGGGATCGGCGACGGCAGGTGGATGCCGGCGTCGTCGCGCCGGTCGAGCGTCGCGACCCACTGGACGGGCGTCGCGCCGCCGGGGCGCACGACCTGGAGCGGCGCGAGCGCGACGCGCAGCTCGCAGTTGCTGCTCTCGCTCACGCTCGCGTCGGCGTCCAGCGTGGCGTTGAGCGCCGACTGGCGCGACATGCGGCACCGCACGACGCCCTCGGCGCGCGTCGGCGCGCGCGACGCCGCGGCCTTGATCGTCACGGTCGCGTAGGCGGCGAACACGTACGCGACGCCGCTGTCGAGCGCGTCGCGCACGGACACGAACGCCGCGATGGGGAAGACGCCCTCGGTGTCAAACTTGACGGCCTTGAGCGCCGAGAACGAGAGCGGCTCGCCGACCGCCGAGAAGTTGCTCGAGCGCACGGGCGAGCTGGTCGCGGCCACGGACGCCGGGTCGCACGTCGCCACCGACGCGCACGAGCGCACGTACGTGGCGCTGATCTGCGCGGGCGTTTGCGAGCCGGCGTTGGTCGTGAGCGGCGGCGGCAGCGGCATTTCGAGCGCGTTGGTCGAGTCGCCCGCGCTCTTGAGCGTGACGGTCCAGATCGCCGGCACGTCGTCGCCGGGCGCGAACGGCGCCGTGAGGTCCGCGACGTCGACGCTCACGGGGCACGCGTCGTCCACGGCCGCGCGCGCGAGCGAGAGCCCGGCGGACGAGGTCTCCACGCGCCAGCATTTCACCGCGAACGACGACGACGACGACGAGCTCCCGTCGGCCGACGAGGAGCTCTGCGCGCCCGCGCTGGTCGTGGTTAGGCCCCAGAGCGCCACGACCGCCGCGGGGAGATATCGCCACCGTCTTAGACGCGCCATGGTGCTGGGGGATATATACGCGGTTAGTCCTGCGTCGAGCTTCCTTTGAGACTGGCGAGGGCGGTTTCCGGAGAACACCGTGGCAGCGTGTTGAGTGTTGGCGGCGGTGGTGCTCGTCTCTGATCCTGGCGGATGGGGGGGAGAGCAGCTGCGAGGGTCCTTATTTCAAGGGATTAGGTAGAGACAGTCCGCGTTGGTGAACTACAAGGTGGGATACCAGGGTCGGTATTTCGAGGGAGTCTGTTTTTCGAAGGGTCAATTGTTGACGTCCAGCAGGAGTGAGCCACTCTTGCGTCGTGACAGGTTTTGGGAGGGGACCACAGGTTTCACACCTGTGGGTGGGTGAGCACGGAACTGTTGTGGTTCTGCCTTGTTGTGGGGAAGCCGGTGAAGTCTTGCCATTTTCGTGGCATAGAGAGAAAGAGAGCACCTGCACAAGGATCCAAAAGATGTCACCTTGATATCTGGATTGTTGGATCCGTCGGCATCGTTGCCTGCGGTCACCTTGTGGGTGGGCCGCGCACTGGATTGCGAATCCTTCCGTGGGTTGAGGATGCGCATGGTGGCCATTTTGAAAAGCCCACAAGCCTCGCAAAAAATCGAAGCCTCCGGTTTTCAACGGAACCCAAATTCTGCACCCTGTTTTGGTATCCAGCGCGCCATAGGCTGTCATCGATCAACAATCAAGCAACATCACACACCCGAGGGGTCGGGGAAGCCCCATAACGTCTGAAATCTAGCGCGATGGGACGACTGTTCACTTTAGACCGCCACAGTCTGAACCCGCGGGGGCATGCTGTCTCTCGAGGAGAACCCAGCTGGCCCAGGCCTTTGGAATGGCGGCCAACGTCGGGGCCACGAACCCGCAAGCGCTTCTCTCGGCCTGATACATCGGCGGGCACATACACAAGCACCGACCAAACAGCGTTCTCGCTCGTGTTGGGGACATTTGTGGGCGTGCGCCGCGATCCCTTCGCCGACAGCGCGCCGCTCCTTACATCCCCCGACCTACTTGACGCTCGCCCGCGTGCGTTAAGTCCTCTCGCCCCAGAGAACTAACCACTCCCCCGCCGCGAACCGCCGTCGTGGTCAGACCGCGAACCCTCGTCGCTCCGAACTGTTTTCGCGCCCGACCCTTTAGACGCATTTCCCCGACCGCAGCATGTGCGTCTAACCATCTACCTCCATCTTCCCTGGCCACCATGTTCCACGACCGCGCCAGGACTAACCACGTGCCTTCTATATTTTGCTTCTTTGTGCGTTCGATAATCCAGGGCGACGACCTCCTCCGCCGCGTCCGGGTCCTCGCCGAGCTCCTCGACCAAGCAGTACAAGCAGGATGGCAAGACGACGTACTGCTACTACCTCGAGGGCGTCAAGTACACGGACGACCTCTCGACCGTCAAGGCCTCGGACATCGCGGCGCGCGGCGTGGGCGCCGAGTGCCCCATCCAGCTCTCGGTGACGACGCCGGCCAAGGTCACGGCCGGCAAGCCCGTCCAGCTCGTCCTCAAGGCCGTCGCGAGCGAGACCGCCGCGCCGCCCAAGGGCTTTGAGTACACGTTCCCCGTCTCCAAGGCGTTAGTGCCCGAGGCGCTCCGCAACTCGTCCAACACGGCCGCCGCCAAGGGCGAGTCGCTCAACACGGCCCTGTTCGACGTCGCGCTCGCCAACTTTGGCGTGTGCGACTACCGCAACTGCGACATCTTCACGGACCCCAACAACGCGCAGGGCAACTTCTACGACTCGTCCAACAACCCGCAGAACTTTGACGCGCGCGTGGCGACCTTCGAGTCGGCCGAGATCGCGATCCCGAAGGAGAGCAAGTACACGGGCTTTGCGCACATCGTCGTCAACGCTGGCGGCGTCTCGCGCTCCGACTATGTCGCGTTCTTCCCCGTGCAGGTCGGCGCGGTGCCCGGGACGGAGCCTGAGTCGGGCATCGTGCCCGATTCGAAGACCACGTACTGCTGGGCCTCGCGTGGCGTCTCGCCCTTTGAGCCGCGCGTCCCGGAGACCGGCGTCACGGTGCGCACAAACGCCAACTGCCCCGGAACTATGTCGGCCGCGCTCTCCAAGAGCAGCGTGCTGGTCGGCGAGACCGTGAGCATCGAGTACTCGATGCAGCTCGAGCCGACGCGCACGCCGACGACCATCGTCGGCGAGGTCTCAGGTACGAGCGCCGTCAAGGACCCGAACACGGGTGTCTACTCGGTCGTGCCCGTGGCGGTCTTCAGTGCGTGCCAGCAGAACGCCGAGGACACGACGAAGTCGTGCTCGACATACTCGGGTCCAGACTCGCGCACGACCGACATCACGACCTGGACCAACCAGAACCTCACGTCGGGCTTCGCGCTCTACTCGTCCAAGCACGCGTTCGACTCGCCCGGCAAGTACCTGCTCGTCTCGCGCGTGGTCATGCAGACTGTGGACGGCGACCGCGTCGACATGGCCGTGTACTCGAGTCTGGAGGTGACCATTCCGGCGTCCTCGGGCGGCAGCCTGTTCCTCTACCTCGGCCTGGGCATCGGTGCGCTCATCTTGCTGCTCGGACTGCTGTTCTGCTACATGCGCCGCCGCCGCCAGCGCAACAAGATGAAGCAGATCCCGTTCCGCACGCCTATGCCCGGGTCCTCGACCCACGAGCGCACGAGCCAGTACACGACCACGTCGTCGCACTTCGTGACGCACCGCTCACCGCAGATGCAGAACTTCCCCATCGCGTACCCGCAGCACGAGAACAACTTCTACCCGAGCGAAAAGCCCCACGATGCGCGCCAGCACGCCGAGTCGTTCTCGCTCGACCCGTACCGCCGCAACAGCTTCACGGAGATGGGCGACGACGAGAGCCTCGACATGACCATCCGTCCGTCGGACGCCAGCAAGTTCTCGTTCCAGACCGGCTACGACGATCACTCGGACTGGGAGTACGACCAGCAGTCGTTCCGGTCTAACAACCCGAGCGAGTACTCGAACGCGACGCGCGGCACGTTCCAGCTCCACGGAAACGCGCCGAGCAACATGCCCATCATGGAAGAGGACGACCGCGACCACCGCCGATACCAGCCACAGCAGAACTACGGTGGCTGGAACGGCCGGTCGTGATCCGGAGGGTATGAAGTGTTGGTTGCAGAGTCGCCCACCCAAGTCAAAGACGCGTAGTGTTTAGGGATTTGCAGGGTGGGGGTGTCGCTGTCGTATTGTATTGAAAACGAGATGGAGAGAGAGTGATCAAGAGAATGAGCCAAGTTGACGTTCAGCATTAACATAAGTGGTAGCATTCACACGGGTTGCAACGTGTGGTGCCTCATTCTCGTCCGTGCTCCTGGTCCTATTCCTACGATCCTGGTTCTTTTGGATGGCCAATCGCCCACACCACTCAGCACTTAAACGGTCCTCGCGTGAACGATTCCGAACGAAATCGACGTCACAGAACACTTGTGGGGATCACCTCCGTACTCGACGGTTCAGTGGGAAGGGGGCTCGTGATGGGAGAGATTGAGTACAAAGAAACAGAATCTGGTATTCACCAGTGTTCGTGGCGTTCTGGCCCGAGCGACGGTATCACTGATCACGATGGTCAGATCCGGGCGTTTCCCGCCACGCGAGACGTGAGGAGCCGATGGCGATCATACCGCTTGGTGTGCACATTGCTCCAGATCCAAGTTCGAGTCGCAGGGCGAGAACGTTCGTTCTCGACGACTGAAAGGAAACGCGCGCCGCACCCACTCGCGAGTATTGTTTTCTTCCACGGATACCGACTCGGCGTCGTTGGCCACGTTGAGGCCACCACAGGCCACACGAGTCGCAACATGACGAGCACGCATCCTGCCGCGGTTACGCCGTGTAATCCCCACCCCCGCCAGGCTGGTTTCCAGCGATCAGTTGGATCACAAGCGGCAGATGGCCTGATCGATCGGTCGAAGCTTCTTGAGTCAAGGAGATCAAGGAGATCTCGGCGTGGAGGTCGCGCCGTCGCGTGGAAGGAAAACAAGAACACAAGGGGGGGAAACCCAGGGGAAACGGACAGTGCTGGCCCGAGCGCTGGTCACACCACGATTACTGTATCACAGGCGACCTCGGGATGTAGCCCGGGGGAGACTTGGTGCGCCTGGGCCTCTTTGTCCTTGAAGCAGTCCGTGGAAGAATCGTTCCACTTTGCGACCATCACTCTCGACATGGATACATCAGTTTGAGCCAATAGAATGTGATTTTCACAGTAGATGGCCAATCAATATCCACGAGATCAGTTGCACTTTCTCGTCCGGTTTTGGCCCTCAAAAGAGAAACGACCCTCCTGTGGCCAGTCCGCCCTGACAGACTCGCAAGCGAGAAAGAGGCGGACGCAACGAAACCGCGAAGCTCCGCGGAAGAATCCGCCCTGTTGACTTGGAGCGTGGCGGCGGCTTCCGTGGAAGATCTAGCACCGGCGTGCATAGACGCCTTCAAGAGTCAGCCACTTGCCCTGCGCCGCCGCCACCGCCACGGCGCTTGCCCTCAGGCCAACTGCTGGGAGGGTGGTTTTCTCGCGGGCTGGACGAGGGCCGTCCGCTCGTCCACTCTCCCGAGGTCTTCATAACCGGATCTGCGCAGTGGGTCTCACGGGCACGAGTTGCAGCAGCTCACTCGACGCTCTGTGTCTTCCGCTCGCTCTTGACCCAACGTACCACGCTCGTGTGCGGCGTATTGTCCCTTCACCCTCCTCCCTCTCGCTGCACCGATCGTGATGGCCGCCAGCGCCCCCGATGTCGCGCAAGCACTGAACGCGACGCTCGCGCTCATCGCGCCCAACGCCACGCTGCCGGCCGACTTCAACGTCTCGACGGCGCTCGAGTGGCTCACGATGCTCAACAGCTCGATCGCGACGAACAACGCCTCGGCTGTGTCGCTGCTGCTCCAGGAGCTCAACATCACGACGCCGACGCCCACGATGATCAAGACGCTCGCGCCGCTCGTGAACGCGACGGCCGAGGCCGAGAAGGCCAAGCTCGCGAAGCTCGCGGCGCAGAAGGCCTATTTGCTGTACCTTGAGAGCCGTTTCCACACGCTGGTGCTCTTCCTCATCGCTGGGTACGGCATCATGTGCGCGCTGAGCCTTGGGCTCGTGTGTTACCTGCGCTTCAACCGCAGCGTCGCGTTCAAGGGTAACGTGGAAGCCGCCCGCAAGATCGTGCTGCCGGCGTTTGAGCCGCTGCTGGTCGTCATCGGGTTCACGACGGGCACATACACGCTGTTTCTCTGTATCGCGCTCGCGACGGGTATGTTTGAGAAGAGCATCTCCAAGCTATGGACCGAGGTGTTCTACTCGGGGCGCCAGTTCGTGTTCCTCAGCGTCGTGGTGTTCATGCTTCAGAAGAGCGTCTCTGGCCCGGCGCTGCGGCGCTCGATGCTCATCACGCTCGCGCTCTCAACCTACACGCTGCCGATCGTCTGGTACATGGTCCACTACGGCGACCCGGACCACATGTACACGGTGCTCACGGTCGCGCGGTCGTTCATGCTGCTGCTGTACACATACATCTTCGTGCGCCCGCCCATGCGCGCGAGCAAGCGCACGCTGCGCGAGTTCTGCGTGTACGCGTACGTCTACTACGCGCTGCTGTACACGTACAACGAGCTCTTCCGCATCGGCAAGGTCGAGCCGGGCTTCAACCTCACGTACGCCAACCTGCTCTGCGGCTCGCTGTGTCCGCTTGTGATCTTCCGCGTGCTCAAGGCCGACACGGAGCACTGGCGCGGCATGGGCCAGCGCGCCGTGGCGCTGCAGTCGCTCTTCCGCCAGAAGAACAACCTGCCCGAGCGCGTCTCGTCCAAGGGGCTCCACGTGCTCATCGAGATGCACCGCAAGTACATCATCGACTTTGCGTACCTCGAGCTCAAGCACCGCATCGGCACGGGCGCGAGCGCGGTCGTGTTCAACGGCGTGCTGCGGTCCAAGCTGCCGGTCGCGGTCAAGGTGTACACGCCGTCCGACTTCAATGAGGAGACCGTCGCGGGCTTTTCGCAGGAGGCCGCGCTCTGCGGCGCGCTGCATCACCCCAACATCGTCAAGTTCTACGGCATGTGCGTGTGCCCGCCGACGATCTGTCTCGTGTCCGAGCTCTGCCAGGGCAGCCTCGAGGACGTCATGGTCTCGATGGCGCACCGCCACGGACAGCACCCGAAGCGCCAGCAGCTGCTCATCAACGTCGCATACATGCTCGACGCCGCGCGCGCGGTCGCGTACATCCACAGCTTCTCGCCGGCGTTCCTCCACCGCGACATCAAGCCGGCCAACTTCCTCGTGGATGCTGATAATACGGTCAAACTGACGGACTTTGGCGAGTCGCGCAGCCTGCCGCGCACCAACATCCCGAACAACCGCCCGGGCGGCGCGCGCGCCCAGGCGCTGCGTGACCGCCGCGCGAGCAGCGACGCCATGCTGGCCAAGCCCACGATGTCCTCGCGCGACAGCATCACGATCAGCAGCGGCGCCGGGCTCCAGCAGGTGCGCGGCTCCGAGTTTGTTGGCGTGGAGGAGACCACGCGGCTGACGATCAAGGGCACGGTCGACTACATGGCGCCCGAGATCATTAACGGCAAGGCCGGGCAGGCGTCCTACGGCGAGGCCGCGGACGTGTACTCACTGGGCATCACGATGTGGGACATTTTGAACCCGGGCCAGGAAAAGTTCCCGGGTGTGACGGGCAACCACTTCAAGATCTTCGAAGCCGTGAGCCAGGGCCAGCGACCGGAGCTGGACCACAAGATGCACGCGAGCCTGCGGCTCGTGATCGAGAGCGCGTGGCAGGCCGACCCGCGACTGCGCCCGTCGGCGCAGAACATCGTGAGCATCCTCGAGACGATCCAGGAGGAAGTCGCGGCCGTGTTCGCGCTCGAGCTGGGCGAGGAGCTCGAGGACGAGCTCGTATTGACTAAGCAGGGTGGCAGGGCCGCGGTTGAGATCAGCACGTTCACGGGCGAGCGCGCGATCGAGCACATGGAGGCGCACAGCTTTGTGGGCAGCACGAGCGAGGCCGTGCGCGTGGGCAACGCGCTCATGGACGCCGGGCTCGTGCACCACCTCAAGCACGCGCGCCCGTTCGAGCTCTCGAGCTCGGTCTACTTCTTCGACGACGACACGATCAACCTGTGCCAGCCGCTGGACCTTGGCGGCGGTGGCGGCGGCCGCACGCAGGCCAAGCTCACCAAGTTTGCCGCGGGTGAGAGCAGCGACAGCGACGCCGATGACCGGCTGACCGCGGCCACGACCGCCACGCGCCGCACCAAGCACCACTCGCGCTCGCAACGGTCGAGCTCGACGCACGGCAACACACTGTCGGAACAGGTGTACGGGCCCGGCGGCGGCGGCTCGTCGTCCGAGCACACGCTGCTGGAGAACGGCATGTGCGCGTGCCGCAAGCTCGGGCAGCGGCTCGCGCTGCCCAAGGCACTGTCGCGGCGCCGCTTCCGGCGCAACAAGTACAAGGCCATCGCCGAGGAGAGCGTGCTCCACGCGAGCCTACTCCAGGAGGACCACACGCTCAGCGGCGCGCCGGAGCTGCTGCTGCGCCACAGCCACTCGGACTTTGAGGAGTTCGACTCGATCCACGTGCACGGCCACGACTCGCACGCGTAGCTGTGCAGTGGCGCGGACGTTCGATTTTTTTTATCTCCTCCACTTCGTTTCTGCTTTTTTGTAGGGTCTAAAAAACTTGAGTAGTGTGGCTTCCATTTCGAACGTGTCTATCCGCTGCTTTGATGCCGCCGGTGCCAAAGACCTGTGGACATGAGACGAGGCGTTGGTGCCATGCCATCCACCCAACACAGCTCGCTGGCGAAAGTGTGGGTACTGTAGCCATCAAGGGGTAGGGGAAATTTCGTTATCTTGGTTTTTGTATGAGTGTGTAGGATATGCCGTGTCCGGATAATGAGTATACACGGGTGCCCCTTCTCACGGGATCTGGCAGCTTGGCTCCCACATCGTTGGGCGCGATCCGGAAACGGGCCCGCGTGCCATGGCACTGACTCGTTGGGACGCGGGTCGCGTGTGTTGGCCGCCACCAACGTTGGGGAATTCCCCCAGCTCGTGCCACTTTTCGTTCTTCGCGCCTCCCAACGAATCGCCCAGCAGCTCCGAAAGCCCGCACCATGGACGTCAAGCCGCCCGGGACGCCGCAGGAGACGGCGTTCGCGCGGCTCGAGGACGCGGCCGACGGCCCCGCGGACGCGTTCAACGACCGCCAGGCGCGCCGCTCGTCGGCCGTGCGGTCGTCGGCCGAGATCATCGCGGCGTCGACCGAGATGCGCCAGCGCATCGAGAGCCGCCGCCAGCGCCGCCGCCAGCAAAAGTCGCTGGATGGCACGGCCGCCGGCGCCCAGGGCGGAGTTGACGACACGCGCCGCGAGCTGGTCATGACCGAGCACAAGATGAGCGTCGTGGAGCTCGCGGCCGAGCTGCAGACGGACGTGGCCCACGGCATGACGAACGACGGCGTGGAGATGCGCCGCGAGGCCGAGGGGCTCAATGTGCTCACGCCGCCCAAGCAGGACCCGGAGTGGCTCAAGTACTGGCGTGAGCTCACAGGCTTTTTCTGCCTGCTGCTCTGGGCCGGCTCGGCCATGTGCTTTGTGAGCTACTTTATCCAGTACTCGCAGGACAACTTGTTCCTCGGCATCATCCTCGCGGCCGTCGTCTGGGTCACGGGCTCGTTCTCGTACTTCCAGAACCGCCAGTCGAACAACCTCATGGAGTCGTTCAAGAGCATGATGCCGACCATGATCACGGTCGTGCGCGAGGGCAAGTCGCAGAAGATCGACGCCGCGATGCTCGTGCGCGGCGACCTCGTGGTGCTCAAGGGCGGCGACAAGGTGCCTGCGGATATCCGCCTCACCGACTGCAGCGACGACCTGGCCGTGGACAACTCGTCGCTCACGGGCGAGCCCGAGCCCATCAAGCGCCTGCCCGACTGCACGGACGAGAACCCGCTCGAGACCAAGAACCTCTGCTTCTTTGGTACGTTTATCCCGCAAGGCAGCGGCAAAGGGCTGGTCGTGAACGTTGGCGACAAGACCGTCATGGGCCGCATCGCGCGCCTCGCGACTACCACGGGCCAGGACGAGACGCCGATCGCCAAGGAGATCAACCACTTTGTGCACGTGATCGCGCTCGTGGCCACCTGCATCGGCATCTTCTTCTTCGTGGTCGGCTTCATCATCGGCACGGACTTTGTGTCGAACCTGGTGTTTATGATCGGTGTCATCGTGGCGAACGTGCCCGAGGGGCTTCTTGCGACCGTGACCGTGTGCCTGAGCCTCGCGGCCAAACGCATGGCCGGCAAGAACATGCTCGTGAAGAACCTTCAGGGCGTCGAGACGCTCGGCTCGACAACCGCGATCTGCTCGGACAAGACCGGCACGCTCACGCAGAACGTCATGACGGTCGCGAACGTGGTCTACGACAACCAGATCTGGGACTGCGAGTGCTCGATCACGCCCGTGGGCAACTACGCGCTCGGTGACGCGTCTTTCACGCGCCTCCAGCGCTGCGCGACGCTCTGCAACAACGCCGTGTTCGACGAGGAGTCCAAGTACGAGAAGGTCGTGCGGGGCAGCGGCGCCACGACAACCGTCGTGCGCGGCGAGCCGCTGCCGCTCAAGTCGGGGCTCAAAGTGAACTGGGAGACCATCGGCGACGCGTCCGAGTCGGCAATGATCAAGTTTTGCCAGGACAAGAAGGACGTGGTCGAGTACCGCCTCGAGAACCAAAAGATCAAGGAGATCCCGTTCAACTCCAAGAACAAGTTCCAGGTCTCGATCCACAAGCAGCAGAACGACGATACGCTCCCGCTGCTGCTGGTCATGAAGGGCGCGCCCGAGCGCATCATCGCACGCTGCACGACCATGCTGCTGAACGGCGAAGAGGTGGAGCTCACAAAGGAGCGTCTCGCCGAGATCGAGAAGCTTCAGCTGGATCTCTCGAAGCGCGGCATGCGCGTGCTCGGCTTTTGCGAGAAGGAGCTCGACACGGTCAAGTACCCGGTCGACTATGCGTTCAACACAGACAACCCGAACTTCCCGCTCGGCGAGAAGGACGTTGACTACGACGCGATCCCGAAACCGCACCGCAACGTGGAAGAAGGTTTGTGCTTCCTCGGGCTCATGGCGCTGATTGACCCGCCGCGCCCGGAGGTGCCCGGCGCCGTGGAGAAGTGCAAGACGGCCGGCATTCGTGTGATCATGGTCACGGGCGACCACCCGGTGACGGCCAAGGCGATTGCGCACAAGGTCGGCATCCTGTGGGGACCGACGAGGGAGGACGTGGAGGAGGCGAACGCGGCGCGTGGGCTCACCCAAGGCGAGACTGGCTGGGAGGACCCGGCGACGGCGCCTGCGATCGTTGTGCCCGGATGGGAGATTAGCGTGGACACGCCGGAGGAGGAGTGGGACCGCATCCTGGACCACTCGCAGATCGTGTTTGCGCGCACCTCGCCGCAGCAGAAGCTGATCATCGTGGAGAACTGCCAGCGCCGTGGCGAGATCGTCGCGGTCACGGGCGACGGCGTGAACGACTCGCCGGCGCTCAAGAAGGCGGACATTGGCGTGGCCATGGGCATCATGGGCTCGGAGGTGTCGAAGGAGGCCGCCGACATGATCCTGCTGGACGACAACTTTGCCTCGATCGTGTCGGGCGTGGAGGAGGGCCGCATCATCTTTGACAACCTGAAGAAGTCGATCGCGTACGCGCTCGCCGCTAACATCCCGGAGCTCGTGCCGTTCCTGCTCAACATTATCCTCCGCATCCCGCTGCCACTCACGACCGTGCTCATGCTGGCGATCTGTCTCGGCACGGACATGGTCCCGGCCATCTCGATGGCGTACGAGACGGCCGAGAGCGACATCATGGCCCGGTCCCCGCGAAACGCCAAGGTCGACCGCCTGGTCACGAAGAAGCTCATCTCGTTCTCGTACCTCCAGATCGGCATCATCGAGGCCGCGGCCGGCATGTTCACCTACCTCGTGGTCATGAACGACTACGGCTTCCCGCCGTCGATCCTCGCCGGGCTCGGCATGGGCACCAATTACGGCCGACAGGTGATGTGGTGCAAGACCAGCGGTGGCCAGTACTGCACCGCCGGTGGCCGCCACAAGAACGACGCTGGCGTGTGGACCTCGCTCGGGCCGAGCGAGACGCCCGTGTGCGAGTCGGCGTACAACGCCAGCCTCCCTGTAGGCGGCTCGGTGTTTGACGCGCGCATCTTCTACAACCCCGCCCACGACGGCAAGGTTGAGGATTGCCAGTTTGCGTTGGCCAACTTCAAGGGCGGCGGCAAGCCTGATAACTACAAGCGTCTGGATGTGTCCACGCACAAGGGCTACACGGGCAAGCAGGCGGTCGTGACTGTCCAGTCGATGCAGGCCGCGTGGGACGCCGGGTACCGTCCGTACTACCCGATGCGCGGCCGCCGCACGCACTTTTTCGACAGGAACTTTTTGCGCTGGAACGTCAAGGACACGGACGCCGAGGGCTTCGACCCGAAGCTCGCGGACGAGGTGTTCTACACGTATCAGCCGCTCGGCGTGTACGCGATTACGGACGCGTCGGACACGAAGGACGCGGTCGAGGCCCCCACGGCCGCCAAGGACGAGTTTGTCGGCGCTGCTGTGCGCCAGGTCACCCAGAACGGCTCGATGGCGTCCTCCGAGCAGACGTTTGAGCTCGGTGCGTCGGTGTACCACACGGGCAGCTCGTTCGCGAGTGTGAGCGTGGACGGCGCGCGCCCGTGCGAGGGCGAGCAGTGTCTGCTGGACTACCGCGCGGGCTTCACGTCGGTCGAGGCCGACGGCACCACGCGCATCAACATTCTGTCGCGCATAATCCAGTCCAAGGCGCTCGCGATCGCGCAGACGGCCTACTTTGTCGCGATCATCGTGAGCCAGTGGGCCAACCTGCTCGTGTGTCGCACACGCCTGCTCTCGATCGTGGAGCAGGGCATGGACAACAGCGTGCTCAACATGGGCCTCGTGTTCGAGACGATCGTCGGCGCCGCGTTCTGCTACCTCGCGTTCCTCCAGGACGTGTTCAAGACCGAGGACATCCGCCTCACGCACTGGTTCTGCGCCATGCCCTTCTCGCTGCTCATCTTTGGCTACGACGAGACGCGCAAGTTCTTCCTGCGCAAGACCTCGCGCTCGTACGTGGATCCGGCCACGGGCCGCATCCGCCGCGCCAAGGGCTGGGTCGAGGACAACACTTACTACTAGACGAGTGCAGAGGGATTACACACAGATACCTCCAGGCGTTTCCATAGAGATAAAACACGTCACTGCTGATCGGATTCATCTTCCTATACGAGTGAGTCGGTCCCGGCGTCCTCGTCGGCGTCTTCATCCACGTCGGTCGCGTCGCTGTCGTCGGCGTCGCCGCTCCGCTCGTCCTCGCGGCGAAGGAACAGATCGTACCGGGCAGCAGGTTGCTGGAGCAGCGGGCGGCGCTCGGCCGCCGTGGCCTCGACGTGGCTCGTCGCATCGGATGAAGGCGCAGCAGGCGACGTTGACGACGTGGTGATCATGTCGAGCATGTGCTTGAGCGATGGCTTGCGTAGGCCGTCTCCTCCATCGCCCTCGCCGCTGCTCGGCGATCCCGGCGCGCGCGAGTTCCCTGGAGACCGTCTTCGCGGCGACGCCGGCGCGATGGAGCTCGTGGACCGTGGGATCGGCGAAGTGTGAGCGGGCCGTCGTCGTGGTCGAGGCGGGACGCTTCGGTTCCAGCGCTCCCAGTGCAGCAGCCCGCCGTTGGACCGGAACAGCGCGTGCGCCGCGGCGTCCAGCTCGTCCTGTAGCTTCAGTAGCGACGCCTCGAATGGATCGCGTTCATCGCCGTTGGCTGAGTGTTCGTGATACCAGCACAGATGCCGAGTCTCGATCGCGTGCGCCAGCGCGTCGAGCCCAAAGAGCACCAGCCCCCACGAGCCCACGCACAGCAGTAGGGTCCCATACGACGCTTCCGGCGCGCGGACGACCGCGTAAAGCGCGAGGAACACAAAGATCAGACGCGGCGTGGACGTCGTGACGCAGCCCCACGCGGGCGGGTCGCTCCAGGCGCGCACGGCGCAGGCAGACAGCGTCGGCAGCGTCGCCACGAGGCGCTGGAGCTCCATGGGCACGTCAGCGTGTGGCAGCAGCACCGCCACCGACGAGCCCTGGTCGCTCCCGCGGCACGCGCGGGCAATGCGTATACGCAGCCAGAGCTCCACGGCCGCGCCACGCGCCACGTTGCTCTCGGAGCCGCGCAGCTCGTCCAGTTCCGCCGAGTCGTCGCCGAGAAGCGCGCGTAGCTGGTCCTCTGGGAGCTCGTCGGGATCGACACAGTCCTGCAGCGCGAGCGCGACGAACGCGAGCAGCAGCCGCTTGAGGTCGGCGACGAACTGCGCGTGGGCCATGAGCACATCCATCGGGGCGTTGCTGGCGGCGGGCAGCCACGCGCACGCGAGCAGGAACACGCTCCGCGCGGCGCTCATGAGCTCCAACAGGTCGCTGTGGCCCAGTCGCCAGCGCTGCACGGCCGCGGCCACGCGCGCCACGAGCACCACGCCCAGCACGACGGTCGCGGGCGCCAGCCACTCGCGCAGCACGACCACAGCGCTGCCAGCGACGGCGTCAAGCGCGACGCAGGGCAGTGCCAGCGCCACGGCGGCGCCGGTGCGCAGCGCCACGAGCCACCGCGGAGGCGGCAGCGGAGCCGCGTTGCGCCACACGAAGGCGGGCGGGCGGAGGCGGCGAATGTCCATCCGTCGGAGCCAGGTTGTGTCGGGCGGATCACGAGCTGGGAAGGCGCGCTGCCATGGCGGATCGCGCTGGCGCGGCTCCGCGCATCCGCGGGGAGAGGCGCGGCGGCGCGAAAAAGAAAAGAAAGAAAATGGAAGAAATATAGAAGCGTACGCAAGAGAACACGCCAAAGCTTCGATATTTGGTTGTTCTCCGTCAGCCGCGCCGCGGAACAAGGCACGAGCATGGAAAGGATGAGCCTTTCATCACGCTCTGGAGGAGATGAGGTCGCCCGTTGACGGCGGGTGAATGCAGTAGACCGAGACGTGCTTCAGCCCGTCGGCTCAACGTGTGAGGAGACGGCGCTTGCTTCAGTTTTCCTCCGCAGTTGTTTCACGATCGATGCGGCTCTGTTGCTTGGCTCTCTGCAGTCACTTCAACTTGGCCAAGGCGGTTTCCGCCGCGTTGCCGTCGATTCTCCGAAAGTTTCTCGAGCGATACAGAGTCGGAAACGGATCCCTCGCTCGTCCGGAACGCACACACCCACACCCAGCGAGAGACATCGATGCCAGCGGACCCAGGCGACCAGAAGGACAAAGGACAACACTCGGGGCTTTCGCTCCCAACGCGCGCTTCACGGACACGTGGAGCTGTGTGGTGCGTGTAGTGGTTGCGCTGTTCTTGGTTGCCGCGTGGGACTCTTCTGTGCTCCGCTCTCGCTGCCATTGCGACGGCCCCGTGGAGCCTCGAGCCGCACAAACGGGATGGCTCGCAGCCAGCGGACACACGAAGCGGCAGCCCATCGAATCAAACAACGAGGGAGCGTGGCGCCGCTGTGGCTCCCGGTGAACGGGGTCTCTCGGCGCTGGCAATGCGGACAGAAGCGCCTCAGCAAAACGACCAGGGCAACTTCAAGTTGAAGTGGGCGTTGGTTAGTTCTGTCATTTTGGGATGTGTATATACTCACGTTTTGTCAGAAACTTCCCGCCACCCAAGCACCAACCATTCTAACCCAACCCGTAAGAGTGAGCATCTGCGTTCTGGACTTTTTATCCCTAACCCCCAAAAGGGGTAGGGGCATCAAATGAGACTCTATGACTGGCTGAAAATAGGGAATCAGACGCACCCCTGAGCCCTCTGCTCGCGGGTTGAAGTGGGTGGTCCATAGAGAGTGACGGCGGCAACAACGGGGCCAACGCGCAGTTAGACCCTTCCCTCCCCAACGTTTCAGATGCTAGTCGCGCCAACACCAACTCTTGTTCCTTGTTTGCCTCCATGCGCAGTTAGTCTCTCGTCAAAATAACACCCACTCTAATAGCTGAGACAGGAAATGCCGAGTCGACATCTTCGACTCGGCATTTCCGAGTCGGTATCTTCCGATCTCCCATGTCTCTCGACGCGTATCCTAGTTTCCTCCGCTGGCTTCCTCTCTCTTCACTTGCTGCGCGGTTTTGTGGGGGTGGTGGTTGTTTTCTTGTTTCTTTCGGGGCCTCTCTCCACGGCGTTTTCTCAACCAACAAGTTGAAGTTGTTACATATCGCCTTATAATTGGATGTAAATCGACCCACATTTTGCTAGAATTGCCTACCATTGGTTGAAATACGACACTTACGCACTATGATTGGTTGAAATATGAGAGGGGAAGGGCCCTGGAGGGGTAAGGGTGATAAGACAGCAAGTCGGAACCACCAACTGCGCCTCGGCCGGCACTAACCTTTCTCATCACCATCGCGAGAGAACGAGGAAGAGGACGGGCCCCCGCTGGTTCCCGCCGCTGCCGCTCGCTCTCCATCTCCGCCGCCGCGCGCGCCGCTCCGCCTCCCCCGCGCCTGCCATCCCTCTCGCCGCGTCCGCGCGCTATTTCCTCCGGGTCCCGCGGTCTAAATCCGCCCAGAACTCGTCACACAAGCGCCGCCCGAAAAGCGCGGGCTTTTTCCCCCTTGTTCCGCCGACTTCAACACAGGTGCGTGGGAGAAAATAGCCCTGGACGACGGGGGATAGTAGTAGCTAATGCGATGATGCTGCGTGTATGGGCTCGCTCTGTCCAGGGTTGTGTGCGCGCGCTGCAGCTGGGACGACTAGGGCTCTTCCCCTCCCCATTCGCCTCGGTGCGTGGCCACACTGTGGGAATCGTTTTTTGTATGGGCCGGAGTATGCTGACGCTGGCTGGTGGGGACGTGTAGTAGGGACACGCATACACAGCGCGAATAGCCAGCGCTCGCGGCGACTAGGGCTCTCCTTCTCTTCCTTGGCGGCCTCGCGACTCGGTTGAAGCGGCCCCCAGAGCCATTCAACTTCAATCGTCAGGGTCTTGTCGGTCTCTTCGGTTGGGCCCGCCAACTTACCCCAAGTTCCCGTTGCCCTTCACAGCGCCAGGCTTCAACCATGCTCACGATGGTCAACGGTGAGCACCAGGCCAGTCCCACGACCGCGGCGTCGGCGGGCGGCGTCGACGGCGGCGCGTTCCACCACGCGCACCACCACCACCCGTACGCAGCTCCTGGGGCCGCCGCCGCCTCCTCCGCGACCGCCGCGGCGCCGCCTCGGACCGCCATGAACGACGAGAACGCCGAGCCGCGGCAGCGCAACATCCCCGTGCAGGTGCTGGTCAAGCACGAGCACTACTCGGCCGTGGCGCCGGGTTCCGGGTCGTCCGCCGCCCACGGTGGCGCGCTCAGCGGCGACGAGAGCTCGAGCAGCATGCAGTCGGCGGGCGCGGCCCACGACGCCAAGCAGCGCCCGCGCGAGAAGCGCTCGACCAAGTCCAAGTGTCCGCCCGGTTTGCGTAGCGGCAAGTGGACGCCCGAGGAAGAGGCGTTCACCAACATGATCATCTACTACTTCAAGCTCGGCCGCCTGAACGTCGAGGACGGCACGTCGCTCCGCTGGTACCTTGCGAAGCGACTCAACTGCGAGGCGATGCGCGTGACCAAGAAGCTCAAGGGCAACAGCTCGATCGGCAAGCAGATCTTCCGCGCGCTCGAAGACACGGAGGAGAACCGCCGCGCCATCGAGTCCGCGGCTCAGGAACTCGCGGTAGTTGAGAAGGCCTTCACCGACTCGCTCGCGGCCACGGGCCAGCCGGCGCCGAGCAGCGCATCCACGGCAGCCGCCCAGGCCGCCGCGGCGTCTCGAGGTAAGCGCGCGTCGCCACACAAGCCAGTTGGTCTCCCCAAGCCACCGCACCTCGAAGCACGGAAGCTTGTAGTGCCCAAGGTCCGTGACAGCCTCGCCAACAGTGAAGACGCCAAGCTGCTGCTGCATTTCTTCGTCGGCGCCCACGACGCGACGTCACTGGATGACCAGGTCGTCCCGACCGGGAACGTCGAGAAGAAGCGGTTATTCAGCGACGTTGACACGTCCCCGTCCACGGCATCCTCGCAGGGCGACTCGCCCGACACGAAGCGCCGGTCCATGAAGATGGAGGACCTCGTGCGGACGGTATGAGTCGGTACTTCGCTGTGACGTGCTGCCATGGTGAAGCAGAAGGAGGGAATGCGCCGCCCTTTTTCTTGATGCTTCGTCATTATTTAGCTTTGTAGATATTTTTCCCTCCCCCTCGCTCCGGCCGTCCGATCTCCATCGCGTCGCTTGGAAATTTTGCATTCCGAACCTGCTTGTTTTCTGGCGCGTGCGGGTCGAGGTGGCGGTGCGTGGCTTTCTCTTCTCTCGCGGTTCATAGTACAGTAGCATATTGGAAAGACCCGAGTCGCTTCCCTCGCGTGTGAGATAGATCGAAGAACAAGACATTTTTTTTAACGAACCCGGAGAAGAGCCGAAGCCTCGCCGACCGCCACCCCACCACGCCGCGCAGATAAATTAATATGAATAGACATGATACATTACGTTGCACTTCGACTGCTCCATTGCGTTCAGCTAGCCGAGCACGCGTTTGGCGGCCCACTCTTGGAGCCACTTGAGGTCCGTGAGCGCGTACCGCAGCGCCTTGGTCCAGTCGGTCTGCTTGTTCTTGAGGAAGAGAATCGACCGCCCGCCGATCGTGTGTTTGGAGACCTTGTAAGGAAACTTCATCGACCGGTCCTGCGCTTCTACGTGGCCCATGAGCTGTCCGATGCAAGTGATCCATGCACCCAGGCCCAAGTTGAAGTGGCTCTCCGTGAACATGTCTTGGTCTGAGCCGTGTCTACGGCAAGTAAAACGGAATGTCAGCAGTCGGAAGCAACAGAATACTGCTACCGCAAGTTCAACTCCACGCACAATCGATACTCCATTCGGACGCTGCTGACACGGATGACTTTGGAGAAACTGCCCACGGGCACGATTTTGAAGCTACAAGAGCGAGACAACACACGCATGAAAGATGTCAGCTCCGCGATTGAACTCGGGAATGACCCTTGGCTCGGAATGAGTGAACAACGCACTCGGGGAAATCGACGCCCAGCAGCGACGCCATCGTGACAACCAGCAGAGCCGACTCGCCCAGCGCCGTGTTGATTTCGTTCCATTCGACTTGTTCGGTCGGTAGCTGGCCCAGGCGGAAGCCGTTGATCGTGCCGAACGGGCCCTTTTGGCTGATGTAAAACATCTCGCGGACGACGTTCTGTGCGCGTGTGATCGCTGTCGATGCCTCCAGCGCCGCGAGCCGCGCGCGCGCTGTGCCCTGGCACTCGTGAAAGGCCTCGTCGTGGAACTGAAGCTCGTTCAGCTCGAGCCAGAGTGTGGCCTCTTCGCGGCCGAGTGCTTCGCCCTCCTTTTCGAGCTGCTCGTGCCTCGCCGCGAGCTCAGCGCGCTCCTTGTCCATCATTTCGAGGTTCTCCTCCAGCGCGCGGAGTTCATCTTCATACTGCACAGTTAGCGTTAGAGGGTTCCAGCACTGGCCAGGGTTCATGGAACAGAGACGCAGCCGTACAAACTGAATCTTCTCGTTGATCTGGTCGACCTCTTCGTTGCGCACGGACGAGCCCGTGGACTGCAAGAAGCCGCCAAACGCGCGCTTCTCGAGCCGCGCGCGCTCGGCGTGGCTGTCGATCTGCGCGAGCATCGCGTCCACGCAGTCCTTGCACACGGGCGTCAGCACCGGCTGTCCCGAGCTATAACACGCATTCCAGTACATTCGGTCAGACCAGCGCGCACTGCGGACGACCTCACGCGCAGAGACCAAGGGCACGCACCAGTGCGCGTGGTAGGCGTTGAGCGTGCGCACGTTGTCGCTCAGGTCCGCGTGGGTCGCCACGGCCACGACGCTCTCGGCCAGCGACCGCCGCGGCGCGGACGGCTCCTCGGCCACCGTCGGCGGCCGCCCGTGCGGCCCGGCGGCGGCCATATGCGCGGCCGCCGCCGCCATCTCCTGCCACAGCAGCGTCGACTCCCACGGCTCCTGGAGCGCCGACTGCGTGAGCGACGCGAACGCGAGGCGCGCGCCGCGCGGCGACAGCGCCGTCGGCAGCAGCACGTACGACTCGCCCAGCGCCGGGCCTGCGACCGAAACACAACATCAGCACACGCGCCGTACACGTCGCTTCGGCGGTCTATGTCCACGCACCCGCGGCGGGCGGCGGCGCCTCGGGCGCGTCCAGCACGTCGGCGCACTGCTTGCAGCGGCGCATTTTCTTGTTCGGTGTTCTTCTTGTTCTTCGTCGTATCAACTTCGACACGTCGGTTACGAACCTTCACATATCCCCAAAAACCCAGTAATAACGTGTTATTCGGTTCGTATCGATTCGGTTCCTAACCGCGTCCACGTTGAAGTGGACCGCCTTTCTCACTTTTTGCCTCCGCCGTCGCAGTACCGCAGCTCGTGCTCGGCGCGGTCGTTCTCGCGCATCTCAGCGCCGCACGCGGCGCACGTGGCCACGCGCATCGCGCAGCTCTTCTCGTGGCGCCGGGCGGCGTGCGCCACGAGCACGGCGCCGCAGCCGAGCGCGCAGAGCACGGGCCGCAGCGCGCACTCGAACTGCTCGTGCTGCGCCTGCGCGTGCGCGCGCAGCGGCGCCGCCGCGTAGCACTGGAAGCGGCACCGCACCACGCGCATGCGGCACTGCGACTCGCGGTGCGCCGCCAGCTCCGCGTGCCTGAGAAGCCCGCCGGCGGCGCCGCACTGCGCGCAGGTCACGAGCCGCTGCGGACACT
The DNA here is from genome assembly GCA_027475725.1 of Pythium rhizo-oryzae. Taxonomy (NCBI): domain Eukaryota; phylum Oomycota; class Peronosporomycetes; order Pythiales; family Pythiaceae; genus Pythium; species Pythium rhizo-oryzae. Next base: position 1,139 of record JAMFLL010000823.1, on the reverse strand, counting down.
GCGTGGCTGCGTGCGCCGCGAGCTCGCCCTCGGGCAGCGCGGCGCCGCACTGCTGCGGGCACGCGACCACGCGGCGCGCGCACTCGCTCGCGACGTGGCGCGCCATCACGTGGAGCGGCACTTTGCGCCCACAGCCGAGTTCGCACAGCGCGAGCTGCCGCGTGCAGAGCTCGCTCGTGTGGCGCTCGAGCGCCAGGAACTCGACGGTCGCGCCGCACAGCAGCGGACACGCGAGCTCGCGCTGGAGACACTCGTTCGCCTCGTGGTGCTGCTGCGTGTGCGCGAGCACGTTGGGCTCGCCGCAGCGCCACTTGCACTCTACGCGGCGCAGCGGGCAGCGCTGCGCCTCGTGCGCCTCGCGATCCCGCGCCAGCAGCGCGTTGGCCGGGCAGCCGTTGCGGCACCGCACGCGGCGCAGCGCGCACTCGGCGCGCTCGTGCTGCTTGAGCTCGCACGCGCGCAGCATGCGCACGCTGCTGGTTCCCTCGTCCGCGCACGCATTGGGACACGCGACGAGCCGCTGCGGACACGCGTTGGCCGCGTGGACCACGTGCTTGGCGTGGGCCATGCGCTCGCCGCACGCGCAGACCACGACGCGCCAGTCGCAGGCGTCGCGCTCGTGCGCCGCCAGGTGCTGCGCCTCGACGCGCGCGCCGCACTTTGGCTGCGCGCACGTCACCAGGCGCCGCGCGCACTCGCGCCGCGTGTGGCGCTCGACGTGCTCGGCCCAGAGCGTCGGCGCGCCGCACGCGAGCGGGCACGCGACGAGCCGCTTGGGGCACGTGTCGCGCTCATGCGCCGCGAGCGGATGGAGCGTCTCCGCAGCGCCGCTGTGGCCTGCGACGTGGTCCTCGGCCGGCGCCAGGAAGCCGCAGCCCCACTTGCACACGCCGTAGAGCGCGCTCGCGCTCGCGAACACGCGCGTGCGCTGGAGCCCGCCGCTCATGGCCGCGGCCAGCAGCGCCTGCGCCTCGTGGCTGCCGACGTCGCGCGCGTGGTCCAGCGCCGTCCGGCCCCGTGCGTCCTTGATAAACACGTCGATCGCCTCGTGGCGCAGCAAGTACGCGACAAATTCGACCTGCGCGCTGCGCGCCGCGACCATGAGCGCCGTCTCGCCGCGCGCGCGCGTCGCGTAGTTG
>JAMFLL010000822.1:5618-25246 GCA_027475725.1 Pythium rhizo-oryzae | reverse complement strand
AAGGCGCGCGTTTTTCGAGATTCGCGTCGGACGTGACCGGCACGTGACGAGCAGGGACCCGAATCCGCCCGATCCGCTCAGTCAAGTGGTGGTGGTGGTGGTGGTGGGCGATTGCTTACCTGGCGCGCCGTCTCGTCCGTCACCAGCGGATCGATTAATACGGGAAACGCTTTATAGAGGTATCTCACGAATCCATTTGTATCGTCGATGACGACTGAGACCATGTGGATGATCACTGATTTATAAGGTTCTACAAGTTTGTCGAGGGCTTGGGCACCACACACCCACTTGATGGATTCCTCGTGTCATCCTGATGCAGCCTGTTACACCTGGCGGTCCAACCCCCCCGAGTCCAGTACAACTTCCCCCCGATTCACACCCAGCGCACCGAACGCGCCGTCCAAAGCGAACGACAGCAGCGATCGCCGGCGCCATGCAGCGATCCAGTGGCAACGCGCGCGCCGTCGCGAGCCCGCGCGCTTCCAGCCCGCCAGTGGAGGACCAGGACACGCTGGATGCTGCGCGCCGCCGGCGCTGGCGCCGCAACCGCATCCAGAAGACCGAGAACCTGCGCGCGCAGGCCGCACAGCTCGAGCACATCGCGCTCGCTCTGCCGCTGCTGAACGACGCCGACCAGATCTGGGACGAGTTCCTCGACGACGCCACCAAACGTACGCGCGACTCGCTCCGCCGGTTCGCGCCTGGTACGCGCGAGCTGCACCGACTGCTCTCACAGCAGCGCGAGCTCCAGCGATTGCTCGCGGAGCACCAGCTCGCGGCGCAGAATCTCCGCGAGCTGGCCGCGACGCCCTCTGCGGACGACGACTGGGCGATGAGTGTGCGCTCCTGGAAGCGCCTCGCTCGTGCCCACTTTCGGCCAAGGAAAGCGGGGCGGTGCGTTGCCGAGATCAATGCGGCGCTGATTGAGGCGCAGACATTCACGGCGAGTGAGGACAAGCAGAGCACCGGATTGAGCTTCATGGGCTGGCAGGACAGCCGCCGCGTGGACGTCGACGCCTCCGCGTTCCAGTTTAGCATCCACAAGACCTACCACGACCACGATCTCGACCACCAATCGGCGACAGGATGGCGCGTGTTCACCGACTCGGCGCTGTACAGTAAGTACATCCTCGGCGGGTGCGGTCGAGCGTACGTGGACATGCTACAGCGGTTGACGCCACAGCTCGAGGTGCTGCTGTACCACGAACGCTACGACGGCATGGACGTCACGTTCCACGCACTCGTGATCATCGCGAGCGTCGAGACCGACGACGGCGTCACGCAGTTCATCCGCTCGATCAACGCCCCGGCACTGCAGCAAGCGTTCGCAGCACCAAGCGACGTGTGGGTCTCGAAGTTCTACTGGAAGCAGTTCGACATTCTCAACAAGCACAAGCCGCGCACGCAGACCGACTTTCGCGCGTCACTGCGAGGCTCGATACGCGACCTCAACCTCGAGTACGTGAACTTGTGGCTCTTTGAGGTGCTCGCGGCGCTGGTTCGGTCCGAGGCGTTCATCACGGGCAGGTCCTCGCTCACATTCTGAGTGCAATCTCAAGTTCTCATGCTCATGTGCTCATTGTTGGCTGGTGTTTGACATTCGTCTCAAAAGCGTAGCAGGCGTCGGCCGCTGGAGTACACTTCGTCGCGCACGAGCGAGCCCAGCACTTCGATGAGCCACCGGTTCACGTACGCCGGGTCGTTGCCCTTGATGGAGCCGCGCAGCGACATGCAGAAGTCGGTACACTCGCGGAGCGGCTTGCGGTCCAAGATGTCGAACTTTGGCGATCCACATGTCGTCGGGCTCGTTGAACACGCTGCGGCGCTCGGGCGCCCCGATCGAGCGGATGAACTGCGTGACGCCGGTGTCCGTCTCGACCGTGGCGAGTAGGTTGAGCGAGTGGACGTTGATGTCGACGCCCGCGTACCGTTCGTGGTAGAGCATGACCGCGAGCGTGGACGTGAGCAGCTGCAGCACGTCCACGACAGCCTTGCCGCGGCGCGCGATCACGACCTGGTTGTACAGGCCCGTCTCCAGGTACGCGCGCCAGCCCGTGCGCGTGTAGTAGCCCAGGTCGTACCCGCGGAAGCGCTTGTGGAGGCTGAACTGGAACGAGGACGACGGCGCGTCCACGCGGCGGCTGTCCTGCCACCCCGTCACGGCTATACGTGAATCGGTTGGTCTCGATCATCGCTGCGGTGAGCGTCGCGACGCACTGCTCGGGCGTCCACGGGCGGAAGTAAACGAGCGCGAGGGCTTGCCAGCACCGCACGTCGTCGTCCCACGCGTCGCACTGGGGCGCCATGCGCAGCCGCACGATTGCGTCGCTCGCAAGCTGGTGTTCAGCGAGTAGAAGCTGCAGCTGCAGTGTGCGCTGCGCCGCGACCTCGTGCTCAGCCGGTATGAATTTGCGCAGCATGTCGCTCACGCCCTTGGTGTCTTCGTCCAGGAACTCGTCCCACAGCTCGTCGGCGTCGTGAACAAGCGGTAGCGCCACCGTGATGCGCTCCATGAGCTCGACTTGCGCACGCAGTGAGCTCCTCAGTTTGTTGAGGGCGCACCAGTTGTGGACGCGTGCAGTGGCGCAAATCCACGCAAACGCCGCGGCCACGGACGACTGGGGCTTGAGTGTGCAGCGGTGGAGAGCGCTGGCGCGCGTACATTTCCGGCCGTGGACGCCGGATCAATGCGTCGCCGAGCTCGGCGTAGCGCTGCGCGAAACCCACGAGTTCTTGTCCGGGGACGACGCAGTGGCCACCATCGTGGGCCACCACAGGGCCGCAGCCGATCGCTTTCGTTTGCCTGGGATCTTGGATTCATTTGCCCAAGCGCTCACACGTCCGCTGATCCTGACGGCGGCGTAGCCCTGGGTTTTGTGTACTGGAGGGTCGAGCTGGCCGGAACAAGTAGAGGCGCTACGTGAGCGGGAGCTTTCGTGCGTTTGTGGTGCCCGCAAATCAAGTCGACGTGTGTGGCTGCGCGTTCGGCTTGCAGGTCAGCACCAAGTCATCCATCTCAGACTTGTCCGGTTGCACATAAAACAGCCAGATATCTCCTATGTAGGTCCACATCGATTTCATGTCTGCCCACACCATTTAGAAACTTCTACGCCCGTGTGGCCTGGCTTCCTGCCTCGCGCGATGTGCTGGCGGGCGGGAGGTGCATCATTCTTAGGAACAGGGACCGCGACGTTCTCAGAAACGTTGATTTTGCGAGTACCATACCGCACATTGCGAACTGAGGCCAAGATCCAGGAGATCAAGATGGACACCATGCGGTGTTCTGCACTGTCCACGCCGCCGCCGCCGCCGCCAGAAACCGTCACGAGCTCGTCGCTGGCGCTGTCCATGTCACCTCGGGCACGTACCTCGCGCCAGGATGACTCGCCGTCGAGCCCACGGGAGCGGAAGACTCGACGGCGCCACCGCGAGACACTCGCACGGCTTCGGGGTCACTTGCGGTCGCTGGAGAACATCGCACTCGCGCTGCCGCTGCTGGAGGATGCCGACAGGATTTGGGACGAGTTCCTCGACGAAGACACGAAGCGTACGCGCAGTCTGCTTCGGCAACTCGCAGCCGCCCACGAAGAACACAGCACGCTCCGCTCAAGCCAAGCAGAGCTCCAGACGCTGCTAGCAGAGCACTCGCTCTCGACACGGGCTATTCGCGCACTTCTACAGAGCCCCCAAGAGGACGCGTGGCCGCTGGACGTCCAGCGCTGGAAAGCTCTCGCGCGGGTCCACTTCCGCCCCTGGACGGCGGTCCAATGCGCCGCGGAACTGGAGGCGGCATTAGAAGACCGATCTCGCTTCGAGCTGGACCCGACCAAGTACACGTCCGGACTCCAGTTCCTGGGCTGGGAGGACAGCCTCCGCCTACTTCGCGACGTCTCGGCGCTTCAGTTCAGCCTCCACAAGAGCTTCCGAAGCCACGATCTGCAGCGCCATGTCGACACAGTCGCACGCATCTACCGCGACACGGCGCTGTACACCAAGGTCGTGCTGGGCGGCCGCGCGCGCGCGTGCGTGGACGTGCTCCAGGAGATCACGCCGCACGTGGCGATCGTCATGTACCACGAGCGGTATGAAGGCTCGGAGCACACCGTCCACGCGCTCAACATGATCGCGACGGTCGAGAGCGACGGCTGCGTGGCCCACTACATGCGCTCGATCGACGTACCTGGCGTGCGGCGCGCGTTCGCAGGTGCGCGCGACGTCTGGGTCAACAAGTTCTACTGGATGCAGTACAATCTCGCGGACCCGCGCCAGCCGCGGCATGCATGTGACTACCGCGCATCACTACGCGGCACGCTCGAGGGCCACGACGCGGGCTACCTGCGGCTGTGGCTGTTTGAGCTGCTCGCGGCCCTGGTGCGTTCCGAGACCATGGCTGCTGGTCGCTCGCTGCTGACATTCTGAGCGCGTCATGTCGCCACCGACTTGCCCACGAGAGGCTCCTCCGTGGCGTTGCATCACGTGGCGCTGGTACCGTTAATCGAAAGCCGGGGTCTTTCTGGATTACCAGTAGCGAGATGCCACTGGAAAAGATCGAGCAAGCAAGGACCGCCGCCTCCCCAACGCTAGATGGACCGACTGGCTACTTCACTGGTGATATGTATTCGACGGAGCAGTGAGCCATCGCCTCAGCCACACTGGCACGGCGTCATGTGGAAGTCGCAGGCGTTTGTCGCGGGTGAGATCTCAAGATTCAAGCCAGGTCGTCCGAGTCTCATGAGGCGTCGCCCCCCCCAACCACCCCAGCAATAATGCCTTCGCGCGCCCCGAGCAGCTGATCCCTTTCCAAACGCTCTCCGTCCTGTTGAGTCATTGGCCGTGGAAGTCTCTCCGGAGAGATAATACCCCGCTCAACGCACTCCAATCAGCTCCAGCCTGTGTTCGGATACGTCTGTGACACGTCATCGGGCCGCGCCACCTGGGTCTCACCACGGGCCTGCCAGTCCGTGTTCTCTCTGTGGTGTTCCGCCAACAAAAGCGTCGCAATTCGCGATGGACACGACCCCTCCTCCGCCAACAGGGGCAACAGGGGTGCCACAACCGCCTTCGTGGTCGCCAGGCAGCCAGTCGCCGCAGCCTCACAGCATCGTCGGCGCCGTGCCCCCCACACTGAATTTTTCGCCGCCTAAATCTGCCGCAAACTCGACCTCGAGTTCCGTTGTGTCCAGCGATGACAAGCGCGCGCGCGAGCAGCTCTGGCGGCAGCGCAGCGCCAAGAAGCTCTCGCGCCTTCGCGCGCAGGTGAGGACCATGGAGCAGGTCGCGGTCGCGCTGCCGCTCGTGCGTGACGCCGACGCGATCTGGGACGAGTTTCTCGACAGCGACACGAAGCGCGTGCGCGCATTACTACGAAGACTCTCGCCAGTCGCCGGTGAGATCCGCGCGCTGCAGGCACAGAACGCGGAGCTCGCACGGCTCCTGAACGAACACAAGCTGGCGACTCGCGCGCTCCACTCGCTGGTGGGCGACAGCGTCGAACGACAAGCGGACGAAGCCTGGGATCGCGACGTACAGCGCTGGCGGGCGCTCGCTCGGATCCACTTCAAGCCATGGACCGTCGCGCAGTGCGCCGCCGAGCTGGACTCGGCGCTCCAGGAGACGCACCGCTTCACGTTCGCCCAGACCACGTACACCACGGGGCTCAGCTTTCTCGGCTGGGAAGACAGCTTCCAGGTGCGGCAGCACTCGTCGGCGCTCCAGTTCAGCCTCCACAAGACCTACAGGGCGTGGGACTTGGACCGCCATCTCTCGACCATCGCGCGGGTCTTCAAGGACACGCAGCTGTACTCGCAAGTGTTTGTCGGCGGGCGCGCACGCGCGTCAGTGGACGTGCTCCAGGAGGTGGCGCCGCACATCGCGATCGCGCTGTACCACGAGCGCCACCGCGACGGCGCCGACCACCGCACTGTGCACATGCTCAACCTGATCGCGCGCGTCGAGTCCGGCGACAGCGTGACCGAGTACCTCAGACGCGTCGACTTGCCGGGCATCACGCACGCGTTCGTGGGCGCCACGGACTCGTGGGTCCACAAGTTCAACTGGATGCGCTTCGAGCGACTCGATTCGGCGCAGCCGCGCACTTGTTGCGACTACCGCGTGACTGTGCGGGGCACCGTCGAGGGCCTCGACGCAGCGCAGATGCGCTTCTGGGTCGTGGAGTTGCTCGGCTCGCTCGTGCGGATCGAGGCCATGGCGAACAAGCGAGACTTGCTCGTGTTTTGAAGGGTGCTGCATGTTCCTACAGCGCTTTTGACGGCTCCATGAAGGGACGGATCTACTAAGTGGTCTGTAGATTACCACGCAGAGTCTCCCCCAACAGCCGACGCACGACGCCGTGCCATCTTGTTCAGTCCCGCACGGCGTGCACGGAGCAGTCGGCAACCTGCCCTCGAGTCGCATAGGCTCAGACTGTACATAAAGAGGCCTCATTGGACATCCCTGACTTTAAGGACCTGTCAAAGCCTGATCACTTGAGCTGGTCATTATTACCGACATGCGTCAAATCGCAGCGACGGTCTCACTTACTGTTTCGCCCCCCGCCCAGATGCTTGCTGCCACGCTGGACACGTCGCCATCGCCTGCGCACTCGCCGCCGCTGGAGCTCCCGCCGGTGCGCCGGCTCATCGCGAATGCGACCGCTCGGTTGGGGCGCCGCCGCGGGCGCCGGCTCGAGCACAAGCTCGAGGACATGCGCGCGCTGGTCGGCGACCTGGAGCGCGTCGCGCTCGCACTGCCGCTCGTCGGCGCCGCCGACCACGTCTGGGACGAGTTCCTCGACGACGACACCAAGCACGTTCGCGCTCTGCTGCGCCGCTTGTCGCCGGCGGTCGAGGCGGCTGTCGCGCTCCAGCGCCAGAACGCGCAGCTGCGGAAGCTACTGGACGAGCATGAGCTCGCGGCGAAGGCGCTGCGCGTGATGCTCCATGCCGACAGCGAGGAGCGGGACGTCGACGACTGGGCGCGTGACGTGCAACGATGGAGGGCGCTCGCGAGAATCCACTTCACGCCCTGGACAAGCGACGAGTGCGCAGCCGAGATCGAGGCCGCGATCCAGGAGACCCACCGGTTCACCTACGCTCCGCGCAAGTACACGACCGGGCTCACGTTCATGGGCTGGGAGGACTCGCTGCGCGTGCTGCGCGACGCGTCGGCGTTCGAGTTCAGCCTCCACAAGACCTTCCACGGGTACGATCTCGACCACCACCTCGACTCGCTCGCGCGGATCTACCGCGACTCGGCGCAGTACACGCGCGTGCTACTCGGTGACCACGCGCGCACTTGTGTGGACGTGCTGCAGGAGCTCTCGTCGCACGTCGCGATCGTCATGTACCACGAGCGGTACCACGGCTCGGACTACACGGTCCACGCGCTCAACCTCGTGGCGCGCGTCGAGACCGAGCACGGCGTGACGCAGTACATGCGCTCGATCCACGCGCCCGAGGTCGTGCGCGCGTTCCTGGGCGGCCCGCGCGACACGTGGGTGCACAAGTTCTACTGGATGCAGTTCGACCGGCTCGACCCTCGGCAGCCGCGGTCGTGCTGCGACTACCGCGCGGCGACGCACGGCACTGTGGAGGGCCAGGACGCGCTGCTGCTGCGCTTTTGGTTGTTTGGCGTGCTTGGCGCGCTCGTGCGGATCGAGGCGATCGCGGCGCGGCGCGAACTCCTGACGTTTTAGCGAAACAGCCGAAGAGCTCAAGCCGAGGACAACGAGACCAACGGCTTTCCCTGGATGGCCTCCTCGGTTTGAACGATCGCGGAGACGACGCCGAGCTGCCAGCGCCGCACGTACACGGGATCATCGGCGCTGAGCTTGCCGCCAAACGTCATGAGGAAGTCGGTGCGCGCGCGCGACTTCGCCGGATCGAGCACACGCCACTGGAACCAGAGATAGTTGGACGTCCAGAGGTCACAGGGGCCACTGATCGCTTGCTGCACCTCCGGCGGATCGATGGATCGCACGATGAGCGTGACGCCACTTTCCGTCTCGACGCGCGCGATGAGAAGCAGCGAGTGGAACGTCGCGGCCGCCTCGTCGTAGCGCTCCTGGAAGTGGACGATCATCATGGTCGGCGAGAGCTCCTGGAGAATGTCCATCGCCGCGCGGCCCTTGTTCGCATGAAGCACCAACAGGAAGATGACCGGGTCCGTGTACACGCGCCACGACAAGTTGACAAACACGTCGAGATTGTAGCTGTGGAACGGCTTGCGCAGCACGAACTCGAGCACACGCCCGTGGCCCCGCACGCGACGCCCGACGCCCCAGCCCAGGAAGCCCTGCTCCGTTAGCAGCGTCCCGGACGCCGCGATCGCGTGCTGCATCTCGGCGATCGCCGTCTGCACCTCGTGCACGCACGCGTCCAGGCGCCACGGTATGAACGACAGTCGCGCGAGCGCCTTCCAGCGCCGCAGATCGTCAGTCCAGGTATCCGCGTGGGTCCACTTGACCATGGCCTGGATGGTCTCGGTCGCCAGTCGACGTTCCTCAATAAGCCGCCGGAGTTCGTCGCGCTCGTGGAGCAGCGCGGCCGTTGCGTGGACCGCGGGCGCGAGGCGGCGGAGCAATGCGCGGATGCGCTGCGCGTCGCTGTCCAGAAAGTCGTCCCAAATCGCGTCCAAATCGTCCAGAAGCGGCAGGGTCAGCGCGACGTCGGTCAGCACGCGGAGCTGCTCGCGCATTGCCTGGAGGCGCGCGACGCGGCGCTCCCGGGACGCTCGCTCGCTCGCGCGCTTGGCTGCATCGCGTGGCTGCCGCGTGCTGTCGCGTTTTGTCCGGGGAACCAGCGCGGCGTTGGGAGACTCGTTCGCGGGACTGCTGGTCATGTCAAGTGGTCGTTTTGCTTTTGTGGGCGCCGCGGGTGGAGCATGGGGTCTCCTTTGGGTTCGCGAGCCCAATCGAAGTCTGCCTGTCGACTCCGTATATCTAACTCGTATCAGTAGAGAAGTCGTGTGTAATAAATGTACCGGTACCGGTAATGCATTCAAAAAATTGAAGTTCTACGGGGATGCCGACGAAAGATCCACCAGTGGCTTGCCCGTAATAGCGGCTTCGGCTCTCACGAGCGCGCCGATGAGCTCGAGCTGCCAGCGCTGCGCGTACCGCGGGTCCTCTGCGCTGATAGTTCCACCCAGAGACGCCACGAGGTCTGTAGAGGACCGGGGCTTGGCATTGTCCAGCAGCTGCCAGTGTAACCAAATCGAGGGCGTCGTCCAGAGCTCGCCCGGGCAGCTCATGACCTGTCGCACTTCGGGTGAGTCAATGGCGCGCAGGATCTGGGTAACGCCGTGGGCCGTCTCGACGCGTGCAAGCAACGCGAGGCTGTGGAACACCACGGGCGACCCGTCGTGGCGCTCGTGGAACTGGACGATGGCCATGGTCGGCGACACCTGCTGCAGCACGTCGAGTGAGGCGCGTGCTTTGCCCCCCAGCACGACGCCTGCGAACACCGACGGATCATTGAACGCTCGCCAGGCAAGATCGAGGATGCGGTCGAAATCGCAGTTTTGAAAGGCCTTCTTGAGGAAAAAGTCGAGTGTGGCTGCACGGATACAGCGGCTCTCTTCCCAGCCGAGGAAGCTGACGCCCAGGGGCAGTGTCTCGCCGACGATTTTGGCTTGTTCCATGTCACGTACCGCGGCTTCCAGTTCGTGTACGCACTGCTCTACGGTCAGTGGTTTGAATGCTACGCGCGCGAGCGCCCGCCATCTTCTGACGTCGTCCAGCCAGCCATCTTTGGCGTCCAGCTCGAGCATCTTCTTCACCGCCTGGATGGCCTCCTCGTGATCGCGGAGAAGACGTCGTAGCTCTTCTTTCTCTTGGACAAGCGCCTGCACCTCTTGAACCGCTGGCGACAGGCGCCGCAGCAGTGCTCGGATCCGTTTGGCGTCCGGATCGAGGAATTCGTCCCAGATCTCGTCGGCGTCTGACAGCAGCGGAAGCGTCAGCGCAACTTGGCCGAGCGCGCGCACCTGATGGCGCATGGCGTCGATGCGAGCGGCGCGGCGCTCGCGGGAGGCGCGCTCGCGGTCCCGTTTCTCCTCGCGCAGCTGCTGATCGAGCCGCGCGAGCAGCTCCTGCACGTCCTCTGGTGATAGCTGGGAGGTGGTCGTCATGGTGGAAGTTCGAAATGTGAAGCGCAACGTGAGGGGGGGTTCACGAACGAGTTGTTCTCGTAGGAGAGCTACTTGTCTGGGAACCTCCCACACCGCACAAGTGCCCATGGAAGCTGCTGGTAGCTGTTTGGATGAGAGCGAGAGAGATCGCCAGACACGAGTTCCATCTTAGTGAGCTGGGATCGATCGACGCTGTATGTGGAGAACCCATTCGCTGTGGGCTCCGAGACTAGTCGCTGACAGATGCATTCACCCGCTCGCAAATTCAGTACCAACCTCAGTGTCGATTGGCTCGACTCGACCCATCAAGTGCCCAGCCGCTAGCCGGTTGAAAGTGCTGGTCATCAATAGGAAGCCGACCACGCTGCGGTTTCAATGAGTCGCTCCTGTCGGTTCATACCATCTCAGTGGCACCTCATCGGAACGCCACCATTTTGAGACAACGATCTTCACTATCGGGATCCTTTGGAAACAGTGCACATGCACGTACAGAAACCCGGCGGTGGGTGCTGTAGGGCTTCGGTATGATAAGGTATCGGCTGTCAGTGACAGCCGCCCTACACACGCTAGTGTGAGTTCCGAAGGCTCTCGTACAACTGGGAGAGGAAGCTGCAGCTGAACAGTGGGTGCCACCTGCGGCACGATGCGGTGTATAGCCGAACCACATGTGGATTGCGCCCAGCGCGTCCTGTGTGGGTCGGACCGACCCGATCGCTAGCTCCTGGATACACTGAGATCCCGACACTGTCGTGTCCTGGCGTTCTTGCCACTGAACCACAACAGGAATAATAGGACGAGATTGTGAACTCAATTTGTCGCGTCTCGGTTCGATATCATATCACGCATAAAAGGGCCATTCACCACAGAATCCCATTGCGCGCTTCCTATTCTTCTCTTGATCGGCGTGAGTGTGGGTGCCGACAGCAACCACAGCTCCGTATCCAACTCAAGCGAAAGACCGTCATGGAGTTTGTACATGTATATGGGACGTCATTTCAGCACTAGGCGTGGTGTGGCGTGCGTGCCCCCTTCCCCTCCCATGCCAGATTGGGTCGCTACGAAGCATTCGCGTGGATCGCAAAGCTTCGATGGGCCACCCATCGGACTCTCGAAGACCTGTTCGCCGTGAGGCTGATCGGGACAGAGCCACGAAGCCACTCTCCACACAGCTTCGAGAGAAGCCAAATCAGCTCTGGTGGTGTGAGATAAACGCATCCGCTGATTTGATAGGGTTTTTGAATGGCGCGAGGTGTCTCTGAGAATCTGACGACGATCATGCAGCGAGCGATTATAATCAGTACAGGATTGCCTGTGTGAGCATCTAAGTAACGCACAACGACGTGGTGCAGAACGACGGCAAGGTCTGGTGGGATCGCTTTCGAATAAAGCTGCTCGGGTCGAGAGTACGTCGGGCCAGGAGTGGCTCTACACCTTGCCATGTCATTGCATTTAGCTTGTTTCTAGCAAGGGTCGATTCGTACAGGCCGTCTCGATGCGTACAAGCGCGACGAGCGCTTCAAACACCCAGTGGTCCAAAAATTGCTTGTTCTCACCGTACAACGTACCACCCACCGATGCTTGAAAGTCCTCGTCCGATCGGGCGCTTCGCTGGAAGCGCTGCCAATAGAAGTTGGAAGTCCACATGTCATTGGGTCCGGAGATCACGGTCTGTAGACCCGGGTCCTGGATGCCGCGAACGAACACCGTCACCGAGTTGTCGTCCTCCATGCGGAACACGTGGTAGAGACGGTGGATGTTGACACTGACGTCCGCGTACCGCTCAACGACGTGGAGGATCACCGCTGTCGGTGATACCTCTTGTAAGATCGAGATTGACGCGCGCGCGCGACTGCCATGAACGACCTTCACATAGAGTTCAGACTCCGTGTACGTGCGCTGGATCATGTCGGCGTAGTGTGTGATGTCGAAGCCTGTGAAGCTCTTCTCAAAGCTGAACCGCAGTCGCCAGCACCTTGGATCAACGTGACGGGTATCCCACCAACCCATCATGCTCACTCCGCTGGAAAACTTCTCATCGCTGTTTAGGTAGTGGTACATCTCGACGGCCGCGTCGTTCATGTTGCGCGCGCACTCCTCGGCCGTCCACTTGCGGAAGTGCTGGAGCGCGAGTGCCTTCCACCTGGGGACGCTTACCTCCCAATCGTCCCAGGAGGCCAGTACACTCTGGATCTCGCGGTGCGCGAGCCTGTGTTCGGCCACCAGAACACGGAGCTGCTGGTTCGCTTCCACCAAGCGAGTTCGTTGCTTGGCCGTCGAGCGGAGCCCGCGCAAGCGGTCGCGCAGTTCCTTGCTCTTGTTGTCGAGGTACTCGTCCCAGGCGTCGTCTGGAGCGCCTTCGAGTCGGAGCGCGAGCTCGAATCGCTCCAGCGCGTCGACTTGTTTCTGTAGCTCGGTGACCCTCTCGTGGTGCGTGGCGCGCGGGCGTCGTCCGCGCGTCGGCGCTCGGACGGCGCTGGGGGAGGCCGCGCGCGCATTGTCAGTCGAGGGGCGCTCCGTGGAGGCCATCTTCCTTGCGACAGCAGAGCCGAACGGCGACTCAGGGTTTGTCGCTGTTGTGGGTGTGAAGGGGAGGGGTACGATTTCGAAGAAAGCTTCAGCTGATTTGACTGGAATTTTTTATGGCAAGTGGAGCGGCAAACACATCTTTGTACTGTACGAGGGACTACTCCAAGTAGTACGAGCACAGAGGAGCTTTACCGAATGACTCATTACCGAACGAGCTGGCCTGACAAGACGAGGTTCTGCTTGGTCTGGCCAGTTAGTCGCTGAGTGCTCACATCTAATCTGATCGGAGCAAAGGCCGGTTTGTACTGGCCGTCTCGATGCGCACAACCGCGACGAGTGTTTCAAACATCCAGTGGTCGAGAAACTCCTGGCTCTCACCGTAGAACGTGCCGCCCACCGAGGCGTCAAAGTCCGCATTTGATCCGCCGATTCGCTGGAACTTCTGCCAGAAGAAATTGGCGGTCCACACGTCGTCCGGCTCCGATATCGCGGCCTGGAGACGCGGATCTCGGATGCCACGAACAAACACCGTCACAGAGTCCTCGTCTTCGAGACGGAACACGTGGTAGAGGCAGTGAACGTTGAAGCTGACGTCCGCGTAGCGCTCGACCAGATGGACGATCACCGCCGTCGGTGACGTTGTTTGCAAAATCGAGATCGATGCGCGTGCGCGCCCGCCGTGAACGACCTTCACATAGAGCTCCGACTCGGCGTACGTGCGCTGGATCATATCGGCATACTGCGTAATGTCGAGGCCCGAGAAGCTCTTCTCACAGTTGAACTGGAGCCGCCACGAACCGGGATCCACCTCGCGGCTCACGCGCCAGCCCATGAAATTCATACCACTCGGTACCTTGTGCTCCCTTTGCATGAAATCGTGCCTCTCGACGGCAGCATCGTTCATGTGGCGCACGCACTGCTCTACTGTCCACTTGCGAAAGTGCTGGCGCGCGAGCGCCTTCCACTTGCGGACGTTCATATCCCAGTCGTCCCACGCCGCAAAGGCGCGCTGGATCTCGCGCTGCGCGAGCCGGTGTTCCGCGACTAGTACGCGCAGTAGCTTGTTCGCCTCGACGAATCTCACGCGCTGCTTATTCGCCAAGTGGAGATGCCGCAAGCGGTCGCGCAGGGTCTTGCTCGTGTCGTCCAGGTACTCGTCCCACGCGTCATCCGGAGCGGCCACGAGGCGGAGCGCGAGCTCGTGGCGCTCGAGCGCGTCGACTTCTCTCTTCAACGCGGCAATTTTGGTGTGGTGAGTTGCGCGCGCGCGCGCGCCGCGCGGTTCCAGCACCAGCGCGGAGGGAGCAGCGCGCGCTCGCGCGCTCGGCGGCTTTGAATCGCGCTCCGTAGCGTCCATCGCGTGGGAGAGCCGAGTCGCGATCCGCGCACCGGTTTCTCGCGTCACGGTTGACTTAGCAGGCGCAGGGAAGCCTGTAGTCCCCGTTAAAAGGGTTAACTTAGCGGAGACTCGACTCAGATCGCCACTGGACGGAGACCAAGCATATGTATTACTGACTGTATCCATCGGAACACGGGCCCAAAAATTTGGGCCTACTGTATTATGGGAGCCGCAGTGGCCTGGGACTGGTTCAAGCTCCGAGTACCGTAGATTCCTTTCACCACGACCAGACGTTGTGCCACAGGCCGGAAGTCTCCTGCCACAGGCCCAGGGTCAGCGCCAAGACGATGGACGCTGTCCCACAGTCACGGGACCAACTTATATTAATTTATGAAGCTGAGTTCTCTCAGTGCAATACAATCGATCGGTCGTGGCCATGTGATATCGATTTATAAAGCGCGCTGGCTCCATCGAAAGTGAGCTGAGTCAATATAATAGACCGTTTGGTATTATACCGGTACTACAGTTCAGGAAATCAGCCAGCCAGAGCAGTGACCGTTTTCGGGACGGGTGCACCTAGTTCAGTACATTTACATACATCCTAGGCTCTTCGCCTCTTGACTGTGCCTAGTGGATGAGGAAGTTTGCAATGAAACGTCTTGGCTACCGTCTTGTTGGTGGCCCTGAGGCAGCACCGACTTCGTAGCTACACAGTGACTCGAGTCAGCGGACAAATCTATCTGCGCGTCTGTGATAGTAATGAGTATCTTTCCAAGATGGCAACGACGAGAGCATCCACTTTCCTGGCATGACCCTCTGTAGCCATTAACTGGTGCACATCCTTTACGGTTTGGTTTGGGCATCGGAGCACAAGATGCGAACCAAGTTTGCCGAGTGCATGTACTCGACCATCCACGGCAAATAAGAGCGCGAAGACGATGTTGTGTTCGAGTGTCTTCATTCGCTTGCATATACGAAAACGGTGGTGCGATCAAGTCTTCTCTTTCCCTTGCGCATGCCTTGCAGTCCATGATCATGTTTAGCTCGACGACGACTGCAGCATCGGTCTGTTCGTCCCAGCAGTCTCAATGCGCACAAGTGCGACGAGTGTTTCAAACACCCAGTGGTTCAAGTACTCTTGGTTCTTGCCGTAAAGGGAGCCGCCCACTGAGGCGTGGAAGTCGGTTTTTGATCGGTTGCGCATCTTGAATCGCTGCCAGAAGAAGTTCGAAGTCCACACATCGTCCGGCTCCGACATCGCCGCTTGGAGACGAGGATCTTGAATGCCTCGAATACAGATTGTCACGGAGTCGTCGTCTTCCAGGCGGAACACGTGATAGAGGCAGTGGATGTTTACAGGGAGATCGGGGTAGCGCTCGACAATGTGGATGATAACCGCTGTTGGGGAAACCATTTGTAGAATGTTGATAGACGCACGACCACGGCCGCCGAGCACGATCCTCCCATACAAGGCGGAGTCCGTGTACAAGCGCTGGATCATGTCGACGTACACAACGATGTCAAACCCGGAGAAGCTCTTCTCAAAGTTGAACTGCAGTCGCCACGAACTGTGATCAACTTCCCGGCTGTCGCGCCAGCCCATCAGGCTCAAACCGCTTGAGACCTTGTGGTCGCTTTGCATGAAACGATTCATCTCGACGGCACCTTCGTTCATGTTCTGCACGCACTGCTCGACCGTCCACTTGTGGAAGTACTGGCGCGCGAGCGCCTTCCACTTGCGGACGTTCACCTCCCAGTCGTCCCACGCCGCCAACACGCGCTGGATCTCGCGGTGAGCGAGCCGATGCTCGGCCAACAACAGGCGAAGCTGCTGATTCGCATGGACCAGGCGCATCCGCTGCGAGGTCGCGGAGCGGAGAAAGCGCACGCGGTCGCGCATAGACTTGCTCGTGTCATCCAGGAACTCGTCCCAGGCGTCGTCGGGGGCGGCCTCGAGGCGCAGCGCGAGCTCGAACCGCTCGAGCGCGTCGACTTGCTGCTGGAGCGCGGCGAGCTTGTCGTGGTGCGAGGCACGCGTGCGGCGCCGGCGGCGAGGCGTCGAGAGAATGGTGGACGGGGCCGCGCACGCGTCCATGGGAGATACGGAAGAAGGTGGGTCGGTGCCGGGCGTGGCGTGCTGGGTTTTGAGGTGGTGTCGAACTGAACGATTGCGGGCTCCGGTCTCGAATGAGGGAACAACGGACCAAAACAAGGGACCGCGCGAACTGGAGCGACAGCGGGGCCTCCAACAGAGAGCCTATTGGAAGAGTTTGAGGATTCATATCTCGGAACAGTCCCTTCGTGAATTTTCGCTTGAATTCAGCCGCCACGTCGAATGGGGTGGCTCAGGGAAGATGGACGCCGTCCCACAGTCTCGCCACCGTGATATCAATTTGTAACACGTCGTCTCGATTCATGGTGCCATACAAACCAGTTCTCACGCAAGTGTGATATCGATTTATGAAGTGTGCACGGAGAGTGATGTTCACGAGCAGTTGAGCTTGTTGGTCTGGTTGGTGCAACAGCACTCAACACATCGACCGTCGCTGAGAAGAGACCACGCTCGCACGGAGTCTACGCATGCCTGTCAATGTCGGAGCGCTCAGTGCGCTCCAGGATACGCCTCGTACAGTGCGTACGAGAGGAAGGCCATGCAGGAACTTGTTGTTCACAATCTGGTGTACTATTAGTGGTTTGTACTAGTAGTGGAGCACGATCGCCAGGGCCAACGCTGGAGCGCTAATTGACACACGCGATGTCGGCGCCATTGAAGTAGGTACCGGTATCAACAAACAACCAACTCGAAGCCGATCCACTAGTGTTGAACTGATTTACGCACTGGAGATTAGTTGCCGACGCGTGGCCTTGCGCTCGCTGCGAAGTAGACACCCGAGCCCCTCGAACATCCACCGGTTCACATAGTTGGCGTCTTTCGTTGCGACAGAGCCGCCACAACGCACCAAGTAGCCGAACTCGCCTCTCGGGAGCGCTTCCCAGTTGAACCATAAGAAGTTCGAGGCCCACACGTCGTTGGGGCCATTGATCGCCTTCTGGAGGCCCGGGCAGCAGATCGAGCGCGCGCAAAGTATAAAGCCGTTCTCCGTTCGAACACGAAACACCAGGTAGCACGTGTGAATGGCCCACACGTCCACCGGATGCGGCGGGAAGCGCTGGGCGCTACGGGTAATCACTGTGTTCGGGCCCAGCTGTTGAAGCACCTCGTATGAGCACTGGAGTCGATTGCCCAGGATTACCTCTTGAAACGTCTTGGAGTCTGTGTATGTGTCCCAGCCAACGTTGACGTAGTCCATGATGTCGAATCCCTTGAAGAGCTTCTGGAATTGACCTTGGAACTGACCACGCACAGGGTCGACACGCCGCTGCTCGTGCCAGCCAAGAAAGCTCATGCCGGAGCTCACTTTGTCTTCGCTCCACATGAACGCGTTGATCTCTTTCAGCGCGGCTGCAATCTCGGCTTGGCACTCTTCCATCGTCCATGGCTCGAAGTGCGCGCGCTCGGCAGCGCGAAGTTGCTCAACTTTTAGTTCCCACGGATCCTTTGGAGGTGGTTTGACAAGCTCCTCCAGCATGCGGGATGCGAGCTGGTGTTCCTCCAGCAGACGCACGAGATGTGATCGCTCGAGCTCGAGATCAGCAGCTTCTTTCGCTAGTCGTAGCGAGTGGCGCACGCGCACCGTCTTGTCGTCGATAAAATCGTCCCACACGGCGTCGGTGTCGTCCAGCGTGCTGGTCACCAGCGCTGCGTACTCTAGAGTATCGAGCGTATGACGCATGACCTCGAGGTTGGCCTGGGTACATTGCAGCAACTCTGATCAGCGAAACCCGGAACCAGCAGGTGAGTTGACGATCAACACGCACCAAGCGTCGTGCACGTGCCCGGCGCTCACGCTCGCGCCTCTTGTCGCGGGCCGGGCACACAATCAGAGCATTCGCCATGGTTCCCTTCAGCACTGGCCGTGGAGTTTGCGAAATGACACGCGACAAGCCACGCCTCCTTTACCAGCACACCCAGCACAGCTCGACTGCTACAATTTACGTGCGTGGTGAGATGGTCGAGAACGGGGTGAGTGTGTCTCCCTCTCGACTCCATCGTGACTGTATATCTACATAAACTGGGCGGAGTGTATGACTCGTAGGTTTGCCCTATGCACGAATCACTTCGTGTATATGAGATATGACCGATTTTGAGAGAGACCGATAGCAGTTGGAAAACCCCATTGGGAATACTTGGCGGTTTTGGAATCCTCCACAGAAGCCCTATTGCATCGTCTAGACGATTGTTCTCGCAGTCGCACGCTCGGCAAGATCGGTTTTGTGAAAGCCTAGCGAATCGTCTTTACGTTGGAAATGTTCAAAGTGTTCTCAAAACTCATGCTCGCGTTTGGAAAAACGACTCTTCACCGGTGTGATGAGTTTGGATATAATTTTCCCTGTCATCCCAGGCAACCCTGAGCTACAATTCTCTAAACCTGCTTTGCTCACACTCTTATCCCTATTCATTGTAGACATTTCATACCAGCTTGTGCTAAGATTCTCACTGCTCAGTCGTCTTCCATGAATGCACATCTTCAAAATGAACCCAAGACCCGCCAGATATGTTTGGCATATGACCGTGTTTGAGATGAGCCTGGGATCAAGGTTCAATCACGAGCGGGCCGCAACACAGCTCCAACGCTCCTGGTCCACAAACCCACAATCCACGGAGGTATCCAAGAAGATTGGCAGCTACCGGTACCGGATGTACTTACTGTACGCAATGTCGCTGCCTGTATGTACAGTCGCGAGGGGGTATAGCGAGAGAGAGTTGGACGACGCCGTCTCGAAGTGCAGTACCGCTCCCACAATCGAGAACAGCCACATGCGCGGGGTTCCAGTGTGTCCCAGCGCCATGCCGCTCGAGGTGGTGTCGTTGCTTGTAGGAACTGTGTCGGTGTGAGGCAGCAGGAGTGCGACTCGGCCTCACTTGCCAAGCTCGCGCGAGAGCCGTTCGCGGAGCTGCTGTACTAACAGATCGCTTGCGCGGGACGGAGGCGGCGCTGGAGATGGGGAAGGCTGGATGGCATTAGTACTGCAAAGGTTTACTGAGAGGGTGTACTTCGTTTTATTCTGGTTTGTGCTCCCCAATCTGGCCCCTTCTACCCCGACGAAAGCAAAGGCCGGTTCGTTCCTGCCATCTCAACGCGCACAACAGAGACGAGCGTCTCAAACGCCCAGTGGTCCAAGTACTCTTTGCTCTCTCCGTAGAAACTGCCGCCCACCGAGGCGTGGAAGTCCTTGTCCGACCCGCCGATCCGCTGAAAGCGCTGCCAGAAAAAGTTGGAGGTCCACACATCATCCGGCTCGGAGATCGCAGCCTGAAGATCCGGGTCTCGAATGCCTCGAGCAAACACCGTCACCGAGTCGTCGTCTTCAAGGCGGAACACGTGATAGAGGCAGTGAACGTTGACATCGACGTCCGCGTAGCGCTCAATGAGCTGGATGATCACCGCGGTCGGAGAAATCGTCTGCAGGATTGAGATCGACGCGCGGGCGCGGCCCCCATGGAGGACTGCAACGTACAGCTCCGACTCTGTGTACGCGCGGTAGATCATGTCGACGTACTGCGTGATGTCGA
>JAMFLL010000821.1:0-25260 GCA_027475725.1 Pythium rhizo-oryzae | reverse complement strand
GACGTGGACGAGCTGCTCTTCGCGCTCGCCAAGCTCATCATCTCGCACTTGGACCAGAACGTGTGGCTGCTGCGGCTCGACGCGCTCGACCTGCGCGCCTCGGGCACGGCGCGGCTCGACGTGTCGGCGCTCCAGACGCTGCGCGAGATCCGCCGCGAGAAAAAGCCGCCCGAGTACTGGAAGCAGCCGGGCATCCGCGACACGGTCGCGCGCGCGCTGCTGCGCGAGCTCGAGCGCGACGTGGCCGTGCTGGCGCGCCCGTGCCACCCGGAGGTCTTCCCGGACTGGCCGGCGTTCGCCGCGGCCATCGCGCGCGACGGCGTCGTGGTCGAGGCGCTGCCCGCGGTCGTGCGCGGCGTGGTGCGCGCCAACCTGTTTGTCGCGCCCAGCGGCGACGTGCACGTGCTCTCGACGCAGGAGGCGCTGAGCCTCCCGGGCCCCAGCGGCCGCGCGCCGCTGGCGTTCGCGAGCCCGCAGACGCTCGTGCCGCACGACGCCGTGGCCGGCGCCTCGCAGGCCGTGGGCCGCGTGCTGCGCGAGGAGCACGCGTTCTGCGGCTTTGCGAGCGTGGACCTGCAGCTCGGCCGCGAGGACGCCGCGGGGGCCACGGCGCCCGAGCGGCTCTGGGCCGTGGGGCTCCACCCGTTCCTCACCGACTCGGCCGCGTCGTTCGCCACGTTCCACGCGCTCCACGGCGGCGCGCTGGACGCCCACACGGGGCTCTACGCCGTGCCAGCGGTCGGGGCAGTGGATGCCGCTTCGCCGACGGCCATGGCGCCATCACCGTTGCCGCTGGCCGTGCAGGAGGCGCAGCTGCTGCGCGGAACGCCGTCGCCACAGACGCTGCTGCCGCGCTGCTACGTGGGCGCCGACTTTGTGGTCCACCCGGGGCTGTGCACGACGCCCACGGCCGCGTTCTTCCACGCGTGCCGGCGCCACGGCGTGTGCTTCGACGTGGCGCGGCGCGTGGGCACGGTCTTCACGCTGCCCGACAGCCTCACGGCCGGCGTCTTCGGCGTGCTCAGCAGCGGCGAGACGCCCGCGCAGGCCGCGCAGTTTCTGCGCACGGCGCTCGAGGTGCTGGCACGCGAGGTGGGCAGTGCCAGCGCCGGCGACGGCGGCACGTTCGGCGACGTGCTGGCGCTGCTGCGGCACCGCGCGGCGGCCGAGAAGGAGCGCGAGAAGGAGCTTGCGCGGCAGCCCCCGCCAGCCGCAGTGCCAGCGGCCATGGCAGCAGCCGTGGCACTGCCACGCGAGAGCGAGATGACAGCGACCGTGGCGGCTGCGACGGCGGCGCCCCGGCCGGACACCACGCCGCTGCTGCGCGTGGGCAAGGTGGACCAGATGCGACGCATGCGGCGCACGTCGCAGTGAAAAATGAGATATGACATATGAGATATACGATCGTGCTTCTGCGCATTTAACTTAAAGATATGAACGATCACTAGAAACCTGAACAACATGGCTCGCTCCTGCGTCGTCTCCCGCTGCCTCTCGACGGGGCCGGCACTGGTGTGGTACGGTGGGTGGGTGGAGAGAGCGACTCGACCCGCATCAACACGCGAGGGCGTTTGCATCTAGAGGGCCTTCGATTGGCCCTCTGCGCCCGCGCGCATGTGTGGATGGGACCGTGCGGTCGCGTCTCCTGTCTCTCGCTCTCTCTCTCTCTTCTGTCTATGTTGGCCGGTAGTATGTCGAGGCGGGCAGGGCCACGCAGTCGATCCTCACTCTTCGTTAAGTTCGTCGTTTCAGGATGCCGACGGGCTTGTCGCGCGGTGCAAAGTTGGGCTCGTGGAGCTTGGGCGGCTGGGCCGTGGACACGACGCGCGCGCCCTGCTGCTGCTGCTTCTGGCCGCTGCTGCTGCGGTCCGAGGACGAGTTGGACGACGACGACTCGGTGGACGACGGCGAGGACCGCGCCGAGGTCGTCGTGGCGCGGTCAGCGCTGCCGCCGCCGTGGGCCGTGCCGGGCATGTTGAGCTTCTCGCCGCGGAGCACGCGGCGCAGCACCTTGACGTGGAGCGTCACGTCCACGTGGTAGGCCTCGCCCTTGCGCAGCGGGTCCGAGAGCCAGTCAAAGAGCGCCGACGACACAATGTGGTACGTGCCGTGGCGGATCGCGATGATGTCGACGAACGCGCGGCGCAGCATGCGCACGTCGTCCTTCGAGTACGAGAGGCTGTCCATGACGTGCTGCTCCGTAATCTGCGCGTACGGGCCGGAAGCGGCCGTGAAGATGAGCTGGAGCACCGGCAGCGCCTTGCGCCAGAGGCGCGTGCGGCCCTTGCCGAACTTGTCCTCGAAGATCTCCTCGTAGATCTCGTACAGCGACTGCGGCAGATCGTGGAGCATGTCCACAGGCACGCCGCCCTCTGGCGCCTCCATGCCTGAGTGGGACAGCGCCTGCTTAGTGAACTCCAGGTACGAGTAGTTGCCGGCGCTCTTGGTCTTGAGGATCTGCTTGGCCTCGCTCTGGTCCTCGTCGGCAAACACCATCGCGATGTCGTTGATCAGCATGATCGTGTCGTTGACGTAGCTGGCGTTCTTGCCGCTGAAGTCGAGCATCGACGTCACGGGGATCTTCTGCGCAAACTCGGGCGAGGGCTTGGTCGTGAGGAAGAAGCCGAGCCACGACGGGCACTCCGGGATCACGACCGAGAAGAAGTCGAGCAGGTCGTTGTAGCCGTTCGGGATGCCGCACTGGTCGAGACCTTCGATGACAATGAACTTGGACGTGAGCGGCTCCTCGAGCGCGTTGAGCGGGTCGATTAAGACCTTGCGCGCGAGCGCGAGCACGTCGGTCTCCTCGAGCACGTACTTGAGGTTGAGGCGCGCGAGCTGCGACTTGAACATGGGCAGCGACGACGTGAGCTGGTTCACCATGGACAGCAGCACGTTGCGCGGCGAGCTCTTGCTCTTGCGCTCAAACTTGCAAAAGTGCTTGGCCACGACCTGCTCGTGGTGGCGGTCGCACACGGCCGCGGCCGCGACGGTCTTGCCCGTGCCGGCGTCGCCCACGGCGGCGAGCAGCACGTCCGAGCCGACGTTGAAGCGCGAGTCGAGCCACTCCTGGACGCGGTCAAAGACCCACTCGCGCGTGCCGTCGTCGCGGATGCGCGACTGGACCTGCACCTCGGCCGAGAAGTCGAGCAGCGGGAACATGTCGTCGATCTGCTCCTGGTGGAGCGGTGTGGACAGCGCGCTGTCGTCCACGGGCGCGAGCTGCGTGAGCCGGCCGCTGGTCGTGCGCAGCAGCGGCGCCACGAGGTCCTCGCGCGCGGTCGTGATGCGCTCCTTGGTGGTCTTGGACGCCACGGTCGTCGTGCGGCGCGACATGGTCTCGATCTCGTCGCGCGAGAGCTCGGGCGTGGGCGGCGCCGGCGCGACGCCCATCACGGCGGCCGCGGCCGCGTCAAAGTGCGCGCCGCCCGACTCCTGCAAAATGCTCACGAGCTGCGAGATCGTGCCCTTGAGCATGGTCACCTCCTTGAGCACGTCGTACCGCGTGAGGTGCATCTCGTTCATCATCTCGCGCCGGATCGCCTGCATCTCCTGCTTCATCTCGGCCAGCTCCTGGCGCAGCGCGTCGCTGCCGGCACCGCCGGCCGCCGCGGATCCCGTCGATCCCGTCGCGGCGCTCGGGTAGTAGTTGTAGTTGTGGTTGTACGCGTTCGTGGTCGTCGTGGTGGTGGACAACGCGGCCGCCGTACTAGTGGCCGGCGTGATGTCGGCGCCGGCGCCGACGTACCGCGCCGTGGACCGGTCCACGGCGTCCTCCTCGAGCTCGTTGAGTGTCTCGAGCCCCGTGGCGCGCAGGTTCTCGGTGGCGCGCGCCCCGTTGGTGGTCGTCGAGCGGTACGTGTCGGTGGACCGCGCCGAGGCGCTCGAGTACCCACTGTACCCCGAGTAGGCGCTGCCGCTGTCGTCGTCGTCGTAGCTCATGACGCTCGAGGTCGTGGACCGCGCCGAGTTGAGCTGCTCGCTGCGCGCCGAGAGCTCGGTGCCGTTGCCGCGCGCGTAGAACACGTCCTCCACGTCGTCCGCCAGCATGGTCGTGGCGGTCGAGTTGAACCGCGCCTGGCGCGCCTGCTGCGCCTCCTCGAGCGCGTTCACGCGCTTGGCCTCGGGCTTTTGGGCCTCGCTGTGGAGCCGCGAGGAGCTGCGCGTGCTCAGGAGCTTGTGCGAGCCGCGCACGGACGAGGCCGTGGACGTGCGGTTGCCGTCCGCGTCCGCGTGTTTGTCCTTGCGCTTAAACTTGTTGAACATGGCGATGGATTCTCCCCCACGATAGGCGTCTCGAGACGAGTTGGGGTGGCCGGCCACGCGCGCCAACGTTGGGAGTTGGTTCGGAAATGCCAACGATTCTCGTGATGCGACCGCCGCCCAACGGTGGCGGGTTATGTCGCGAGGGAGAGGGATGGCGAGAGGTAGAGAGCGCGCGCAGAGGCGAGCGGCGGGATCCAGCCTCGCAGAACCGGGTTACGCCGCGGGCGCTGGCTGGCCGACAGACCAACAACAAAGGATCCCCACACTGGCCCGAAAAAAACAGACAGGCAGGACTTGAAAAGCCCGAGCCCTAGACGCTGTGGAACTTGTTCCATTGCGAGAGCGCCAGACCGACCGGATGTACAGTTCGCCACCGCTGTGAATTGTTGAAGCCGCGCGATTGGGT
This sequence comes from Pythium rhizo-oryzae, assembly GCA_027475725.1. Lineage (NCBI taxonomy): Eukaryota > Oomycota > Peronosporomycetes > Pythiales > Pythiaceae > Pythium > Pythium rhizo-oryzae. The sequence goes on along the minus strand of JAMFLL010000821.1, from coordinate 20,588 downwards.
GTTTGGGTGGGGATCGGAGGGAAGGCCGGAGTGATGGACGTTTTGCTGCAGATATGGTTATCCTACCGTACGCAAGTCGGTGCTCTCTCTGGTCGCGCCGTCCCGCCCACGCTTTGCCGTCGTGGCGTTGGGCGTTGGCAACAACTTCGCTGCCAACAAGAGGCCCCATCACAGCACAGCACAGTGGGCTGAGTAACCCAAACGCCACGCGTGCGTCACACACGGCACATGGCCGGGTGACCGTCACCCGCCCCCACGGAACCTCTCTGGAGTGTGCAGGGGCTTTCCAGCGGCGGTGCTGTACGGTACCCAATTGGGCACGGCTTTTGCTTTTCGGCCAAAACAACGCGCAGGTTACACTCGCGGGTACACTCGGGCGTAGAGGAGGAGCGGGGGGACCCGGCGACTGAAGTGCGCCGGCGGCCGTTCCGCGAAAGATGCGGAGTGAGAGGAGAGCGATTGAGTTGACGGAGTTGAGTTGGGCCGGCGCCGCCAGTTCACATTCCCAACGAGTCAGTCCTTGTAGGTATGAACAGGTCCAAGTCTGAGTCCGGTCCAGTGCGTTCGGCCGACGAGTTGGGACGTGGGCTCACTCCCAAGCGCCCATGACCCACAGCGTCGTCCAATACTGCTCGTTGGAGGGTCTGCGTTGTGTACCCATATCCAACGCGAGATGCTGACCACATCGGACGGTGGGTGGATGTGATCCAACGATCAAGAAGGCACCCAAGGGCAACTGCTCCGCGGGATCGACGCAGCACGGCCAAGTGGCGCGCGTGCACCCATGTCTCATGGGAGGGGGGCGGAAGAATGGGAGTCTATGAGTTGGGGTTTAAAACGAGCCACCGGCCTCATCAAGACATGCCCGGCGGCGGCGTGGAGCGAGCCGTGGGCGCGCTGATGCTGCCGGCGGGGCCGCGAGGGAACGGGCTCTGGCCGTTCAGCGCCGGCGCGCCGCCGACGCCATTGGGCGCCGCCATGGTCAGCATCGCGCGCAGCTGCGTGGCCTGTAGAAGCAGTCTCAAGTGAGTTCAGGTGAAACGCCGTAACGTCTGTGGGGAGCGTATCTGCCACACGCACCTCAGCCTGGAGGTTCAGACACATCTGACGGAACATGGTCACCTCGTTCTGGAGCGTCCCGATCACACCTGCGTTCGCGCACAACACACAACAAAGTCAATTCACTCGTTTGAGCAAAAAGTGGCTACATAGCAAAGTGGCCACGTACCGGCGTCGCGCTGGAGCTGCTCCTGCAACGAGCGGTTCGAGAGCTGCAAGTGCAAATCGAAACACCAAGAGTGTGAGCATCAGCGCAATCACCAAATCAGTCCGACGTGATAGGCGGCAGGGTTGCGTACCGAGAGCTGTGCGTTCATCTGCTGAAAGCGGATCAATTGGTCCATCATCTCGGCCACGGCGATCTCGCGGCTCACCTGTGCGGGATACCGTCACGTCAGGGACTACTAGCAGACTCAGAGAACAAGCAACGTGCGCACACCTGTCCATCGGCACGCGTGACCGTAATATGCGTGGGCGAGTAGATCGCACCAAGCTCCGACTGGCCACTCTGTTGCGTCGATTGCTGCGGCGACGGCGAACGAGTCGTGGGCTAAGTGGGAGCAAGACAGTCCGTGTGAGCTGTGTGTGTCGGTGTGCTGCAAGTAATTGCATTTGCAACTTCAACAGGAAAAGACCTACGCTCAGCGTTTTCTTTGGAGATTTCGGGGCCTGCGCCGGCGGCGGAGTTGATCGCGCGTGCGGTGCAACGTACGCCGCTGGTCGCGCGTCAGTCGGTGCGGTTGCCGGTGCCTGCTCCGGTGCTGGCGGAGCCTTCTGCTTCGGCGACGGCGTCGAAGATGACGACTTCGTCGGGCGAGCGGCGGCGTTTGCGGTCGCCGAGCGGAAGGCTGAGGCAATCGAAGTTGTGGTGGTGTTCGCGGACGCCGCGGGGGCTGGCGCCGTCGACGGGGTGGGCTTTGTAGGCTGCTCACACAAACGGCGATTAGCTTCTATGCACAGGTAGGTATCCATTCGGGAGTTCATTGTCCAGGAACGTACCGCCGACGGCTTGGCCAGCTGAGCCGGCGCCGCCTTCACGGGCGGCTTCGACTCGGCAGCAGGCGCGGCCTTCGCGACTACCTTAGGCTCGGGGGCCGGCGCGGGCTTGGCCACAGGCTTGGGCGCGGCAGCAGACTTGGCGATGGCCGCAAACGACATGACCGGCGCCGGCGCTGGCTTGGGCGGCGGAGGCGACGGAGGCGACGGTGCCTGCGGCACTGCCACGGGCTCTGTCGGCTGTGGTGCTGGCACGGGCGTCGCGGGCGCCGCCGCCGCCTTGCCCTTGCTCTTCTTGGACGACGTGCCCGAGCACATGGCCAGCTCCTTGAGCAGTGAGTGCTCGCTACACCACACACACATACAACACGCTATGAGCGACAATCCAACGAATGCGTCCAACGCGCGCGCCAACACAGCCAACGCACCTGCTCTTCTTCTTCTTGCTCGACTTCTTCTTGGCCTTTTGCTTCTCCTTCTGCTCCTGCTGCTGGTGCGCACGCTCGTCGTCGCTGCCGTCCGAGTCGAGGTCCTTGAAGGCCAGGAAGGCGCTGTTCTTCTTGGTCAAGCGGTTCGCCATGGTGTCGAATATGTTGGGGGGGAGAAAAGTTGGGGAGGGAGTTGGTGTTGGGGGCTTGGTGTCTCTGTGCTGTGGCTGCGCTTGGCTTCCTGCCGCGGACCGACCAATTCCAGAACACCAAGCGTTGGCCGAAATGGTCGGGCGGCGCCATCTCATTGGTTCCTTCTGGAACTCATCACGCCACACCAACTTGAACACAATAAACCTTGTTTGAATGACTGGGTATTTGTCACTATTGGTGCTTGTTCACTCGTATGTGTCGGGGAACTTGACTTCAACTGCACGCGGGGACTCGGGCGACCACGGCCGCTCTTCTCCGCCAGCCAGGATCACGCTGATCTCCTTGCACGACAGCGAAACGCTGTCGATGGCCGCGAACAGCTCCACGGAGCTCGTTGCCTGATATCAACAGCAAAGCCGGGGGTTAACAAGAGCACCGAAATGGAGAACCGTTTCTCACATCTCCGCACCTTAGGGATGTGATGCAGGAAGCGCATGATTTGTTCCGGTTCCATGGTGAGCAGGCGGTCTTCGAACAGCGAGAGGATGCCTACAGACATCCAGTGGTGAGAAGTCCGTGTCAATGATGCGTCCAAGATTGTTTCCACCGACCCATGCTCGCCTGGAAGAAGAAGGGCGTGCCGAGCAGCACAAAGCAGTCCCAGAGGCGGAACGCGAGGTTCAGCGGCAGGCAGCGCGTGAACAACGTCAGCGCCCAGTCCACAGCGTACATCTGCGCGTCGATGCCCGAGCTCTGGAAGTGGGCATGCAGCTGCGGCAGCTCGAACTCCAGGATGCGGTCGTACGCGTGAATGTAGTGGAACGTCTGTCATACTCAGACAACACACGTTTGAGAACTCCGTCAAAACGACGGCCAGCAGAGGAAGGAGCGCCACGTACCCGCTTTGCTTCCATGCGAAACATGTCGAACAGCACGCTGTTGCTCATGAGCGCGACCATGGCTTTGAAGGCGGTGAAGCTGTCCATGTGGAAGCACAGCGCCGCCGCGAGGTAGCTCATGCCCTGCACGTACCCGAGGTCGGGGCGGTAGCAGCTGTACGCCTCCAGCACCTCGACAGTGCGTGTCGTGCCGTCCGCACCCGTCTGGAAGAGCGCGTGGTGGCCAAAGGTACGCGGCATGTCAACGCCCACGAGGCGGATGCTCCGCTCGCCGCGCGACACGAGCTTCTCCGCGACGTCCACAGCGTCGAGCAGTATCATGGTCTTCGCCAGCTCGGATTTCGTTTCGTCGTCGGCCTGATCGTCATCGTGATCGTTGCTTTCGGCAGTCGTCGGAGAACTGTCGCCGCTCGTGTCGGCCACTCCCGTTTCCACCACGGTCTGCTTCAGCCCTGCGTTGTCGGCCTCTTTCTTGAGTACCATCTCTTGCTGGACGGCGAGTGCTCTTGCCTTGCAGATGTTGAAGAGCTCTTCGTTGATCAGCAGTTTGTTGCCCAGCACCCACGCCCACACGCGGCCGCGCAGTTCCTTTGGGATGCCGGCGAAGCAAAGCGCTTCAAGCCACATCACATCCTGCTTGCCACTCCGCGTCAGCACGTCGTCGACCCACACTTCGCTGAACGACTTCTTGAGCTTGGGCAGTTGCCGTCGTTTCCGCTCGTCTTTCCGCTCCTTCGAAACGCGCCGGCGGCGCTTCGAGACCTTGGACCACCGGGACGGAGCGATGCCAATGCTAGATTCCGACGCGGGACGCTGTAGCATCGCAAACGTGGTGGACGAGCCCGCGGTCGTGGTCGAGTGGTGGCTGCTGTCTTGTTGAAGCGACCGCATCGCCATCACCCACATCACGCGCTCCTGCTCGGTGGCCGCGCTGACGAAGATGCGGTGCAGCGGCGACCGAAGTTCAATGACGAAGTTGCCCGGGTGCACAACGGCATTCTGGTCGTCGATCTGGATGAAGAGATGCGTCAGGCGCCTGTTGACAAGCGAGCGCAGCCATCTATCGAAGGGGAACGCACCACGTTGACGCTGTGGAGGACGGCGCAGAGCCGCACTTTCTTGCCCGACTTCTTCGCGTACAGCAGATCATTCTATGCCCAGATCCGCTGTTAGCCAAGGAGTCCTGTGTGGTGAACCTCTGACAGTCGACGCACCTTGGTGAGCACAAAGTACCGCACTTTCCATATCCGCAGGTGCTTGCTCTGTTCCGGATCCAACTCAGCGATGAGACCATGGCATGCATATCTCCCCATAGAACCCGTACAACGCACTCTCTTGTGGAGGTATCCCTGGAGAACCGTGTCGTCCGGCGACTGGATGCTCATAGCTCCCAGTCTCGCGTCGTTTCGGTCCGCTTTGGGCTCCGAGACGGCGCGCCTTTCCTCGTGTTGGATTGTTGGATTCTGGGTGTTGGGAGACGACCACGAGGGATAGTCACAGCGCAGGTCACGCGCAGCAGCGGTCGGTAGTCGGTGTACTGTTAGACCTTGTCGCAGGGCTGCGATGTTGCCGCGCGTTCGTGCCTACGCGGGCGGTCGCATGCAGCGCTGCTTCCGCTGAACCCGCTCTTCATCCCCCTTTTTTCAGTTCCGCCAGTGTGCTGGAAACCGGTAGTGTTACCGGTGCTCACTGAGAATGCTGAGTTCTGGTGTGGGTCACTTTCCGTGCCGTTGATCTAGAACAGCGTCTGGGACGATGAGTGGGTTCCGTCTTGAGGTTTTATTCCCCAGTGTTTCGCCCGAGTCGAAATGAAAAAGAAACACTCCCGGCCCAGAAAGCCCGCGTCGGCGCCGAAACCCGCGAACTGGAAGGAACGACCCAGCATTAGTTGGGACCGCCGATTGCCGGACTTGCGACGGGCGTTGGCGCGTTGGTTGGGCGGGCGAGGTCGTTGGGCTGCCGGACGCATTAGTGCGTTGGTGCGTTGGTGCGTTAGCGCAGTGTTGGTTGTTGGTTGGTGGTTGGTGGCTGTTGGATCCGGCGTAGACGCCAACGACGGCATACGAACGTGATGACCGACAGCGGGTGGCTTCAGCGCAAGCCGGCGCTCCGCGCGGCGCGCGACCAGCAGCAGCGCGCGCCGGTGGAGGGAGAGGAGGTGGCCACCGCAGCTGAGGCGGCTGGCGGCGGCCAACGCCAACAAGAAGGCGCCGCCAACGATCAGGCGCGCGGCGGCAACGCCGGCGCCAACGAAGCCAACGAAGACGACGATGACGACGACGACCCGCTGCCGTTCGTGCGGCGGCGGCGCAACAACCGCGTGCGATTCTCGATTGGGGAAGACAGCAGCAGTGGCGACGAGCAGGTCGGCGATGGCGGCGGTGGCACCAACGATCCGGACGACGAGGAAGACGGCGACAACGAAGCTGGCGCCGGCGGCGCGCTCGACCGCCTGCTGCGCGAAGACGACTCGGCCGAAGAAGCCGACGACGCCGGCGTCCGCGAGGAGCTCGGGCTGGACGCGGACGACCACTGGAACGGGCTCGCCGCGCACCACCCGGGCCTTCTCAACCTGCAGCAGTTTCAAGGGCTGTTCCGACGCGGCTACGAGATCGCGCTGCACCTGGCCGACGCGCACGGCGCGGCCGGCAACGACGGCGAAGACAACGTGGTGGATCTGCAGAACACGCAGAACGACGATGGCCAAGAGATCGACCTCACGGCGCTCTCCTCGGATAGCGAAGGAGAAGGGACCGTGCGCGGCGGTGGTGGAAATGACGACGACGATGACGACGAGGTCGAGATCGTCGGCTCGAACGCCGGGCCGATGATGCCCATGCCCATCCGACCCGCTGGGGTCGGTGCCCTGTCCCGTGGAGGACTGAGCCGCAAGCGGCGGCGAACCAACGACGCGGCCGGTGACGAAGCCGCGGCCACCCGACCTTTCGACATGCAGCGCGCCGAGTCGACCAACGTCAGCTTGGAAAACAACGAGACCATCGAGCGCTTCAAAGCCGCGCTGAAGTGCAGCGTCTGCCTCGAAGTGATTGAGGACATGACCTCCACCATCTGCGGCCACGTGTATTGCGCGAAATGCATACGGCTCGCGATCCGCGTGACGCACAAGTGCCCCTTGTGCCAGAGACCGCTCCGCCTGACAGACATCCACGGACTCTTCTTTTGAGCGACAATTGGGTCGCGTGTTTGTATCCGTAAAGTAAGTTAATGACGATGAAGAGCTGCATTTTGACGACCAGTGGTGACTAGCGCGGAGTCGCAATTGTTGTGTCCGCGAAAAAACTGTTGAGGTTCAGTCGCATCAGGAAATGCTGTGACACGAGTGAACGTTAGTCCTGTCCTCGATGCTTTTACGAATGGTCAACAACACACCTTGGCGAAGTTGTGCGCGCTATGGTCGGTCCTTGACTCGAGTTGGAACAGGTGGGCCGCAAGTGTATTCATGGCGTCCGCTTGGGTCCTCGCAACGTGTTGAAGGTTGGATGAGAATGGATCCATCGACTGGCCCTGTTTCTTCGCCGCACCGATAAGCTTCCCCAGCGACCACGCGCACTCCACTAGGATTTGGAAGACATGCAGTGTCTATGTTGGAAGTAAGAATATGGTTAGAGCAACAAACAGCAGAGCAAGAGATAGACCCCACTCACCTCAACTTGGTCATCTTCTTGAAAGCAGTACGAACTGGCATCAAGCGCAAACCGTTCGTGTGCAACGCGCAGCCAAGAGACGGATGTCGCGTTGTTGAGGCCGTTCATGAATTCACTCCACTTGGTTTCAAGCACATGATTCGTGAACGTTTCAAGAAACGCGCTGAGCAGCATTTGAGCCGAATGAAGCACAAGATCGCACGACCGTCGGACGGATGCGCTTTGCGTTTCATCGCGCAGGCTGGATTTCCGCCAGCCAAGCCAAGTGTCCTTGGTCTCGTGCTCGGCCAGTCGAACGAGCAGTAAGAATTGATGGATGCGCTGGTATTTAGAGATGGCTCGAGGAGTCAGAACTGACGCGAGATGGATCGAGATGTCGTAGTTCAGAATAATGTTCTGCACAACGCCCGACATCGATGGAATCGAGGGTCCGCTTGACACCGCTACAGGCAAGACAGATTAGTTTTCCTGTTGGCGCTCGCTCGATGTGGCCATTTACATACCTCTAACGAAATCTCCTTCGATGCGGTACGTGAACGACGGTAGTTGGCTAGGTGAAGTAACCGTGCGCGCCTCGATCATCGCTAACGCGAGACTTGTTGTCAGGCGGCCAGGTAACGCGAGTAAAACTCGCGAGTCGGAGCAGAGTTCCGAGAAAAGATCGCGTGTGAAGATGGCCATACAGAGTCCTTCGCTCATGAGTGCGACTCGATGAAGCCATAGCAGATGGGACTTCAGCTTCAGCTTCAAAGTCATTGCCTGGAGGGCCATGCGATCGACGAAGTCGTGGACCAGGATGATCGGGTCTTTGAGTGCAAGATCAGATAACGAACGGAAGGGGGTCGTTAGAGCCGGGGCTGGTGCGGTAGTAGAACGTAGAACTGCGTGCAAAACATTGCTGTCATCTGGTAATACGTTGGGCTGGAGAAAGCTTGTAGCCGAATGAAGTATAGCAAGTGCTGGGTTTACATACTCCTTCGCAATCTCAGGCTTCGTCCACATGAGCGTCGTCCCATGTGAGTCCGGATGCGGCTCACTTTCAGCCGAAAGCTCACCGACAGTTTGTGTATCTTCCGCCTGGGCTGTCATTTCGATATCGTCGTTCGCACTTGTTTCATCACGGGCGGCACTGGTATCAGTTCCCATTGGGCCTGTCAACTGTGTGTACTCGCCCGCAGCGGCATTTGTTGTGCCAGTCATACTGCCTGCCGGTGGTTGGTCCGAATCTTTGCCACTTCGGTTGAGGATTTTGGACTCAATCTCGGTCGAACTACCACCGTAAATGCTCTCATACACCGCAATTCCTTCACTGCGACCAGGCTTCGTGATAACCATAGAACTGCGCTGTGTCGTCAGTACAGGCGCAGGCACCTGAGCTCGAGCACTGTCACGATCCGGGTACAGAATGGCCATTGCATCCTTTCCGCCACCCCCAGGAACGTTCTGAACCCGGATCCGAGGTCGCCATAACAGCCCATTATCACCGTTGATGTCCGCAGGCATCGCAGTCTCCACGGAGTCGCACGACGATACCATTAGAGGCTCTTGAGAGTCAGAGATGTCTTGAGAGTCGGAGGTGTCCTCCATGACAATATCGGCATCTTGATTTTGAACTGGTATCTGAATCTCACTGGATGATTTTGTGTCGGTCTCGACTTTCCCATCGATTATGGATGATTGATCTCGAGCTGAACAAACGATCGCGTCAGTGACTATGGCAGTAGAGTGTTCACCTCTTGCACAGCATAACAATACATACTCGTTCGCCACTGCTGATGCTCACGTTCCAACATCTCTGTCAGTTCGGTTTTCGAAGACGACAAGCGGACAGCGCGGTTTCGGCGCCATTTCATATATCTATGGCGATCTTCGGCATCGGCTATCAGTGGCGCGTACCTACGATATCAACACGGTTTAGTCCCGTGCGCTTTGTAGTCATGATGTCCTCTCAGCAACGCACTTAGATAACAGTAGCTCCTTCCCGCGCTCGAGTTGCATAGATTCGTTGCTCGATAGATATCTTTCCGCTTCTGTAAGGGCAACGCGGCCTGCTTCCGCCTCAGCTAACCTTGCGTCACCTCGCTCACGCACTGAAAGATCGAGCATATCTCGTTTAGCTTTCTGAGCTGCGTGTTTGACTTCAAGCTATTGTTGCAAGGCATCAGCAACATGGAGAATGGTTAGTTGGAGCGAACCACATGGTGTGCATGCAGCGGAGATCAAGTGCTGGGACGAACTCGTTTTCGCTTGATTGCAATCCACTCAGCATCGCCTTCATCAATGGATCGTGGACTCTTGATTGGCGACCGGAGAGGCCGCCTCAATGCCACAGAGGACGTGTCGCCACACGCAGCTTCAACACGTTTTGCCAGTTCTGTGACCAGCGACGCTATGTGATCAAGCTGCGCTTGGGCCTCATTGACTCGCAAAGGTAAGCGCAATACGTCTACGGGAAGCTACGTGGTTGTCTGTCAGTTCCACACACGACAGAAGCAATAATCAGACCAGAGGCGTACCACATCCGTTTGTTGCAAGATGCTGCAAAGCATTTGCTGTAGACTCCCAGTCCGGACGATTCTAGAGCAGCTTTCCTTCAGAAAATGTGGCACAAGGTTGCTTCTAGATTCTTCAATTGCATTGAAGGAAACGTCCTCGAGACTTTGCAGAGTACTGAAAACGGACAGTCGAAACTCATTCTGCACACAAAAGCATGAACATCTGAACCGTACCACATCCCATACGACACACGTACATGAGGATCCAGATCCAGAGGAGTTTGACCGGATGCAACGTAGCTAGAGACTAGACTGATGAACGGCTGCGAAGTCCGGACGAGTAGCCATCGCCATAGCAGCGCCATCGCTCCGATCCCATCCGCGCACTCGCACTGTCGCACTTCGCGTTCTACGAGGTTCAGTAGATCGACGCCTCGGGGAAACTCTCCACCACTTAGCAGCCGCCAGAAGTCAGATCCGACATTACTGGGGCACTTCAGAGCATCCGACAGCTGAAGGAGCTGCGTCCGGATGAACCGAGTTTTCGCAAGAGTTGCAATCAGGGATACAAAGCAGCTTGATCCTCCGGTGGTCTGAACGTGGTCCATGATCGTAGTCTGATAGAAGGTAAAACGACATGAGTTGCTTACACACACTAAACCGTCCTTGATACCCACCGCACCTGATACGCTGAGAGGTAGAGCTTCAAAGCATCGGCAAGAGCCTGGCAAGTTTTCCCACCCCGTAAAGGATCTTGAGCGTAGTATACGCTAAGATACTCCATGCGCATAAACGCAGTACCAGCGACACGGAATTCTTCGAGAATGGACATCAAGCTTGACGGTGTTGCCGTTTCCATCGTCAACACAGTGTGACGCGGTAGACGAAGACTTGCTGTCGCTAGGTCTCGCCGAAACACAACTGAGTCGATCCCGCACAGAGCTTTTGCGACATACTAAGCGGCCACGAACGCAAGGGTCAGAACTCAACTTCGTGTGATCGCGTCAGACTTCACGAACCTCCATCATGTCAGCTTCATCAACCTCGACTGTGGTAGCCGCTTCGTTGGTTCGCGATTTGGAACGAGTAAGTGAACGCCGAAGCGGGTCAGTCTTCGTCGTGGGCAACGGCGGGATGCTACCCTTTGAGGTGGTAGGGTCAACTCCGAGCTCTTCCCATGACGCCACTGCAGGTGTCTCATTGACGAAAGCTGACCACGAAATCGTGGATTGTGTGTCTTCATCGCTCTTGCTTGATGCTTCGGTCACGCTCTCGGAATCGTCACCCAGGTCGTACGGTAGTGCTTTGATGACTTTCGATGCATCGAAGAAGAACACCTCTGTGTCAATTCCAGATGGCGATGGATTTAGTCGTTGAGACGCGGCCTTGTTCAAGGGCGTGGCCGGAGATCTGTGCACCCAATTTGAGCGTTGAATGCTAATACCTCACAAACATCATGGCTACTTCCATCCCGTACCCGAATGTTTTCTTCTCGTACGGCAATGGAGGAATGTCGATGAGACGCGGAACACCACTATTTGATGCCTGCATCTGCTGGAACAAGGAATCCAGCATCGTTGACGGTCCCGAACTGGGCACGCCTCGCTCATCCAGCAGATCGCCGTGGCCGATCCTGTTCGGATACCAAAGCGTGGCTTCTCTTGCGCTTCGCGGCGCAAACGACGAAAAGTCGTACTGACCGAGAACACTGTTGCATACACGCGGTGAGAAAGCCATCGAGGAATCGCTTCTCGCGTCTTGTGGACACGTACTCGTCGGCCGCGAGGGGCAGAGCCGTCGACCGGAGCAGCGTGTGCTCGGTCTGCGCGATGATATCAACGTTGCTCATCCGGATCCGCTCGCCCAGGCGCTGTGTCACTGCAGCCCCGGTCGACGATGCCTGCGCGCCAAAGTGCACGCGCGTCGGGTCCTCCAGCACAAATGTCACGCCATCATCCCCGCCCGCGAGCGCCAGCAGCATGCGAAGCGCGTCGCTCATGGACCAGACGTTCGCTCCGGGAGGCGCATTATCAAGCTCTAGACACGTGTTTACGCGGTCGTCGAACATCTGCGCAACGTCAAACCTACAGCAGTGGGTTGGCGAGGAAACACATCAAGTCAGTCACGCACTTGCATCCGTTCCCATCCATTCAGAGAGCACCAACGCACAGATCCGGCTCGCTCTTGAGCACATCGCGCATCCTCTGGAGGCTGTGCATCATGCGCGTCTCGCGGTCGCCGACGGAGGTGTCCTGTCGCGCCCACCACCACCATAAACGTTTTGTTGGTACTGGTACAGGAACAATCTTCTATTCACCAAGGTCCTTAGCGCGGCTCACCGGTCGAAGCAGGCGCTCGTACGCGGGCAGCAGCGTCTTCAGCGACGTCTGCGCGTCCTGCGGACGCACGCGCGCGCGCAGGGCGCGTATAAGAGACAACACGCCGTCCGGCGGCGCCGGCGCCGGCGGTTGCCGCATCTTGCTTGCCCCTCGGATTCCCCTTTTTCCGGCTGGCGCCAATTTTCGTTCCCCGTTCAAGCAGCCTACTATAGTGTCGATTCGATAAAGTACGATATACTCAACAATGGATACTGTAGATGGTATACTAAGTACGAGTTGTGGGGAGCTCAGTTGCCGCTTGGTCGCGACTGCGACATGGTCGCGCCGCTGACCACTTCGTTGATCGCGCGCGTCCACATCTGCGTCGAGTTGGCCGGGTCCGTGATGCGGATCGTGCCCGACGGCTGCGAACACCAAAATACCACACACAGGAGCGTGTTAGCGGGGGTACCGCCGTCATGGGGCTCAGTTCGGTAGGCACGCACCGTGATGACGTCGAAAGTCTGCTGGCCCTGCGGGTTGATGCGCGTGTCCCGCGTGAGCACCATGTCGCGCTTGAACTTGCCCGTCCAGGAGCTGAGGATAACGAGTCGTGGCGCGTCCGTGAGCACAAGCTGCGGCAGGGATCACGTGTAAGTCTCATAGTGCCATGTATGATGTGTTGAGGGGAATCGGATGGTGAGAGCGCCCAACCTGTCTGGTGCGGCTGAGCATCTTGGAGTGGATCTTGACTTTCGCCTCCATACGTACGACCTCGTCCGGTGAGATGCACGACGGTCTGCCGTTGTGACGCATGGAACTGCTGCTGCGCGATCTCCGCGAGGACATGCTGGTAGAACAGAGCAGGTAGTCAGTGTCTCGTGAGCCCATAGCCACAACGACGCGATATCCCAGGCAGCACGCGACGCTCACCTCATGAGATCGTCGGTGGACTCGGAGAAGCCGTCGTCGGAAAAGTACTCGGCGACCGTCCAGTTCTCATTGGCGCCGTCCGTGCGCGGCTCGGGGAGCTCGAGCGCTGGCGGTGTGTATGGAGACGGCATCTCGTGGAGCTTGTCCCAGTCGATACCAGCAAAGAACTCGTGCGCCTACAACAACGACCAGAACCGCATGGGTTTCAGAACTTGTACGCAAACACAAAGCCAACCTCAGGGAAACAATCGGCCTACCCGCAGTTCGGCAAAGCCCTTTTCGTTGGCCTCGGCACCCAGGCGAGCCTCGGGCTCGAGCACGAGCAGTCGGCGAATGAGATCGCGGGCCGTCTCCGGGATAGTCGCTGGGAACTCCATGCTCTCGCACTTGTGGTGAATGATCTGGACAACAAAGCAGACGATCAGGAAAAGCGACACAATTCATCGCAGACGCTCGCTCGTTACCAGCTGGAACGTGAGGCAGTCGTTCTCGCCGACGAACGGCAGACGCCCCGTAAGCATTTGATAGATGATACAGCCCAGCGCCCACAGGTCGCACGCACGATTCGCTGGCTGGTCATTCAACACCTCGGGTGATACGTAGGACACGGTGCCACCAAACTGGATCGACTCGCTCTTGTCGTCTAGGTCCTAGTCATTCAATAGCGCGTAAGAGAGGTGCCCACGTCGAATTCGAGCGCGTGCCACGAAATCGCTCACCTTGGCTGTGCCAAAGTCGGTCACTTTGAGTTGACCCGTCGCACTGGGAAGCCACATACTCGCTGGGTCATGCAACGGCTTCGCCACCACATTCCATCTCCTGAACTCAGACGAACCTCAAGAGCAAGTTGTCGGGCTTGAGATCTCGGTGAACCACGTGCTACGGACATCCACCGCCACAACCATTTCAGCAACTCCACCGTGAGTAACTTTCAGCAGTCGCGTCGCCGCCTCACCTTGGAGTGCATGTAGTCGAGCGCGCTGACGAGCTGGGCCACATAAAACTGCGTCACTTCGAGCGAGCAGGCCGTGTCGCTGACACCGAGGTCGCGGTTCTTGATCGCCTCCGATCTGCTCGCACACGCGAATCGACACGTTCAACTGATCAGTCGCCCTCGCCGAATCTCTAGCATGACTGCACCGTACTTGATGAGCCCGAAGAGATCGCCTCCCTTGCACAGCTCCATGACCAAATACAGGCTATGCGAATCCTATCACCCCCAAGACACACGCGACGGTGAGATCCCGTGAGACCTCGAGTGTGTGACCTTGCAAGGCATGCGTGTCTTCATCTGACCTTGAAGCTGCAGTAGAAGCGCACGATGTTGGGGTGCAACAGACGCGACATGACCTTGCGCTCCGTGATCACGAACGCCGTCTTGTTCTCCTTGCGGATGAAGCTCTGGTCCATGACCTTGACCGCCAGCTCGGCCTTGTTCTTCTTGAGCTTGGCATGGAACACCTACAGGCAATCGAATGCGTCAGCATGCTGCTCAATATCCGTCGCGCGCTGCGGTCAACAGTCGACTGTACTCTGGCGTAGGAGCCCTGGCCGAGCACCGAGCCGAAGAAAAAGTCGCCGGCCTCGGGCGCCGCGTCGAAGAGCAGCGCCTGCGGCACGGCCACGACGTGGCTCATGGTGCAGGCTGCTGGTTGCTGACTGCCGCCGGCTTCTTCCAGGGAGCAAGCGTGTGCCAGGGGCGCCGTCGCCGGTGCGCGGAGCGTTCGCTCGCTCGTCTGATCGTTCCTCGTGACTTGCTTCATGGAGCCGCCGGATCGTACCGTATATATCTCCAATACAGCGCCCTCCCCACAACTCATCTGGGTTTCTGTGTGGGGGGAGGGCGGACGCAGTCACTTCGCTTTCGGTGGATCCGCTGAGACAGCGATCTGATTGGTCTGTAGGTCCACCACGCGTCCACCGGTTGTGCGGTGTTTGGAGGGGGGACGGAGAGACCATCACTCTGGTCCCCTCCCCTCCCCCACTGGAGCTGCTCCCCTCGCCCCCCTCCTCCTCCGTCTCGGCCCCCTTCCAAAGAAGGAGAACACCAACTGCAAAAGCTCCCCTTCGATCCCCCGCCTGTCTAGCTAGCTGCACGTGGAAGCGGACGCGAGGAGAACGACTCGTAGAGGAGACCGAGAGAGGAAAGGAGGAGGACGAGCCACGGAGAGAGGGCGGAGAGGAGGAGCGCACCATGGTGTCCTTCGCGTCGCCGCTCTTCTGGCAGATCCACTACCTCGTGACCAATCTCAGCAAGAAGAATTTCAAGTCCAACGTCGCCGAGCTCAACCAGGTGCGTTCGTGGATGAAACGTGGATGTGCGTATCGCAAACAAGCCGCTCGCTCACGGTCTCTCTTTGTGGTTTGATCTGTAATGCAGCTGGTCGGGCTCTACGGCGAGGACGCGCGGATCTTTCTGCTCAACTGCCTAGTGAAAGATATCGACTTTCGCGACGCGCGTAGCCAGCAGAAGGATGCGCTCAAGATCCAGCTGCTCACGCACGAGATCGCGCAGGCGTCGTCCAAGCCCAACTTCACGACCTTTATCTGCGAGGCCATCGAGGGCGGCGCCGGCGAGGGCCGCCGCGCCCGCGTGGTCTCGGAAGAGTACCTGAACAACTTTAGCCGCGCGCTCAAGCTCACGGTGCCCCAGCAGGTCACGATCGGGCTTGCGTTTGCGCAGGGCGAGAGCCCAGAGAGCAGCAGCGAGGCCGTCAAGTTCCTCAAGACCAAGATCCCCGAGATCTCGTCGTGCGGGACCAAGCTGCCGCCAGATGTGCTCCACGCGCTCGTGTTTGTGCTCCGCATGAAGGACGCGTTCCGGTCGGAGATCGCGGAGACCGACTCGTTCCTCGCGAGCATCTCGGCCGCGCACCCGAACGACATGAACTCGATGGAGATCGCGCCGCTCACGCTCGGCGACCCGGACTTCGTGGACTGCGTGCCGATCGCCGAGCCCGACCTCATTGGCAAGCTCATCAGCGACGTGAACGCCAACTGCCTGTTCTTCGAGCTCATGGAAGACGTGGGCTACGCGTGCACGTCGTCGGTCGTGGCCTTCCGCACGCTGCTGGCCGAGGCTGGTCTCCAGAACGCGCCGACGATCCCGCCGGCGCAGGTCGCAGGTATGCTGTCGATGCTTTCGCGCACGTTTGCCGTGCTCAAGCCCGAAAACAGCGCCACGCTGCTGGCGAACCTGCCATTCGCGTGCGATGCCGGCAACGGTGCCGACGAGCTGGATGTTGCCTCGTTGCCGGCCGTGCCGGCGTCGAACCCGTTTGATAGCTCCAAGGACAACTGGGACTTTGACGTGATCGCCGAGGTGCTCCAGAAGGACTATGGCTCGATCAAGTGGGCCAAGGTCGCCGAGAAGCTCGACCGCGAGGACCTCGTGATCGCGAACGTCACGCAGCTGCGCGTGCTCGTGAGCGCGTTCCAGAAGTTTTCGCAGACCAAGTTCAAGATCGCGACGCTGCTGCGCCCGTGGAAGCACAGCCGCGCGCACATGAGCGTGCTCAAGGCCGCGATCGAGTCGCCGCCCGAGGTGCTGTCGTTCGCCGAGTCGCCGAACAAGCTCGCGCCGTTCGAGGGCGCCGACGCCTCGCAGGCGCCCAAGAACGGTGTGTGGTTCTCGCTGGACGCGGTCGAGACACTGCTGGAGCTGTCGGAGAAGGACTGCTACGAAGACGTGCGCCGCGTGTTCGACGGGGCCATGAAGAGCTGCCCGGACGTGCTCATCGCGAACCTCGCGCAGGCGCAGCCGCGCTGGAACGGGCTCCGCGACGACGTGTTTGCCGACCTGTTTGCGACCTACATCATGGGCCGCCCGAACGCGCCGGCGATCATGCGCCACCTCTGGTCGGTCTCGCCCAAGCTTGTGCTGTACGCGAGCGTCAAGTGCTTTTACGCGGCCGCGTCGGCGCAGATCATCTCGCGGCTCTTTGCGCTCTTCCGCAACACGGGCGACGCGTTCGCGTCGGCGATCCACTCGAACTACTTTTCGTTTGCGATCTCGCTCGCGGTCATGGGCGCGAACCATGACGTGCTCACGCTCGAGTCGTGGCTCGTCGAACGCCTGGCCTCGCAGCGTACGGCGTTCGCGACCTCGTGCCTGGCCTTTGTGCACCGCAACTATGCGCGCGCGATCCCCAAGAGCACGATCACGCCGCAGACGAGCCACGCGCTGTCGATCGAGTCGCTCGCGACGATCCTCAAGTGCATCCTCGCGGTGCAGTCGGCGCTGCCGCCGACCATCGCGCTCGAGCTCAAGCGCGTCATCTCGCTGTGCATGGAGGCGCACCCGGTCATCTCGTCAGCCACGCGCGCCCAAGTGGAAGGCAGCGCCGCCGCCGGCGTGGGTGCGGTGAACGGCGCCAGTGCCGGCCCGCCGCTCGCGGGCGTCACGGTCGCTGCGGGCAGCGCGAACACGAGCAGCGTCGCGGCCGAGGGCGTCGCGGCCGGTGCGACGTCGTCGGGGGAGACGCCGGCGTTCACGGCCGAGATGATCGAGGAGCAGGCGAACGCGTACTTCCAGCAGATTTACACGTCTGAGCAGAACATCAACGATGTGGTCGCGATGCTCAAGCGCTTCCAGGGCTCGCGCGACGAGCGCGAGCGCCAGATCTTCTACTGCATGATCCACAACCTGTTTGACGAGTACCGCTTCTTCCCGCGGTACCCGGAGATGGAGCTGCGCATCACGGGCGTGCTGTTCGGCAAGCTCATTGAGCACCAGGTGCTACCGCCCAACTTTTTGCAGACAGCGCTGCGCTCGGTGCTCGAGAGCCTGCGCGAGCCGGTCAACTCGAAGTTTTTCTTTTTCGGCGCGGTCGCGCTCCAGCAGTTTGTCCCGCGGCTCAAGGAGCTGCCGGCGTACTGCTCGAACCTGTCGCAGATTGCGCACTTGCAGCACGCGCTGCCGGAGATCATGCGCCACGTGCACCAGATCACGCGTGCGGTTGCGCTGAACGGCGGGCTGCGTCCGTCCAGCGGCGGCGCCGGCGAGCTCGCAGTCGGTGGAGACCTCGGCGGGGCTGCTGCTGCTGCGACGGGGAGCGTTGCGACTCCTGTCGGGGCCAGTGCCGTGGCGGGTGGCGGTGGTACCGCCGCGTCCCTTGCGGAGGCTGCGACGGCTAAGTTTGGCGGACTCAGCCTGGGTGGCGCACCGAGCGGCGCCGTTGCGGGCGCAGGCGCCGCGTCGCCCGCAAAGCCGTTGACGCCGTCCAAGCAACCGGACGACGCCGCGCCCGTCGGTGGAGGAACGCCCGGCGCCGCGCTCGGGATCCAGATCCCGCCGCCGACCGGAGCAGCCGGCCCAATGCCGCGCATGTCGCCTGGCGCGTCGTCGCCCAAGGTGGTTACGCCGCAGCAAACGCAGCCGCCACCGGTGCTGGAAGTGGACCACATTTTCCATGAATCGAGCAAAGTGGACGACCAGGAAGATGTGCCGCAGCCGGATG
This sequence comes from Pythium rhizo-oryzae, assembly GCA_027475725.1. NCBI lineage: Eukaryota > Oomycota > Peronosporomycetes > Pythiales > Pythiaceae > Pythium > Pythium rhizo-oryzae. Next base: position 2,183 of record JAMFLL010000821.1, on the reverse strand, counting down.
AGACGATCAAGGACCGGATCCACTTTATCGTCAACAACATGTCGATCTCGAACCTGGACGCCAAGATCCCGGAGGTCCGCAAGCTGTTGCTGGACGCGTACCACGCGTGGATGGCGCAGTACCTCGTGGTGAAGCGCATCTCGACGCAGCCCAATTACCACGCCGTGTTCCTCGTGTTTATCGAGAAGCTGAACCGCCCCGAGTTGGAGAAGGAGATTCTGAAGCGCACGCTCCAGAACGCGCGCAAGCTGCTCACGTCGGGCACGATCACGACCAACTCGCAGCAGCGCTCGCTGCTCAAGAACCTCGGCTCGTGGCTCGGCGTGTTCACGCTCGCGCGCAACAAGCCGCTGCTGCAGCGCGACCTGGACCTGAAGGAGCTGCTCTACGTCGGCTACGAGACGGGCCACTTGATCGCGGTCACGCCGTTTGTCGCCAAGATCCTGGAAGGCTGCAAGAAGTCCAAGATCTTCAAGCCGCCGAACCCGTGGCTCATGGGCATGATCCACGCCATGAGCGAGATCTACGACGTGCCCGACCTCAAGCTCAACCTCAAGTTCGAGATCGAGGTGCTGTTCAAGCAGTTCAAGCTCAACGTGGAGGACCAGCGCAAGGCCAACCTGCTCCACACGCGCGCGACGCCGCCGCGCGTATCGAACCCGGATTTCAACGTCAAGGCGCCCAAGGGTGCGACCGCGATGGGCATGCGCTCGGCGACGCCGCCACCCGGTGGCGCCAAGCTGCCGCTCGGGCCGCGGTCGCTCACGCCGTCCAAGATGCACAAGAAGCTGCCCGGCGAGTTTACGCCGTCGTCGAGCCCGCCGCCGGGCCGCGAGGGCCTCGCGGGCTATGGCGGTCAGGCTGGCGCGGCCGGCGCCGCCGGCGTGAACAACAACACGGTGTCGGAGTCGACCGTGATCCCGAACCTGGCCTCGTACGTGGCCGTGAACCCGGACCTGCCGCTCCACAACGTGAACCTGCGCCGCCTCGTGCCGCTCGCTGTGGACCGCGCGATCCGCGAGGTGATTTCGCCCGTGGTCGAGCGCAGCGTGACGATCGCGTGCTTCACGACGCGCGAGATCATCCTGAAGGACTTTGCGACCGAAGTGGACGACGTCAAGATGCGCAAGGCCGCGCACCTCATGGTCGCGAGCATGTCGGGCTCGCTGGCGCTGATCACGGCCAAGGAGCCGCTGCGGAACTCGATCGCGACGCACCTGCGCGCGCTCATCCCCGCGAGCGCCGGCGACCCGCAGCAGATCGAGAACGTGATCCAGGTGTGCTCGAACGAAAACACGGACCTGGGCTGCATGCTCATCGAGAAGGCGTCGTCGGAGAAGGCGATGCGCGACATTGACGAGGCGCTCGGCGCCGCGTACGCGTCGCGCCGCCGCTACCAGCAGCAGATGCAGGGCAAGCCCGCGGACGGCAGCGTGCACTACTTTGAAGGCGCGTCCCACCAGCCGCCGGCGAGCCTGCCGGACCTGTTCAAGCCCAAGCCCGGCGGCGCGCCGCACCCGCAGCTCGTCGTGTACGAGGCCTTCCAGCGCATCCCCCGTGCGGCATCGATGCCGACAGCGCGCACGCCCGGCGGTGGCTACAACGCCGCGGCCGTCGGCGGCGACAAGGACGCGAGCGGCGGGCTCGGCGGCGAGATGGCCGGTGGCGGCGTGTCGGTCGCGGCCGCGCTCGACCGCTTTGCTGGGCTCATGGAGAAGTTTGAGATGTTTGTGCAGAATGTCGTGCGCCAAGCGACTGCGGCCCAGCGCGAGCTGCCGTCGCTGCTCGCGATCCCCCCGGAGAGCGAGGTGTTTGCCGTGCTGCGCGAAGTGCGCGCGCTCGGCGCCGCCGTCAAGCCCATGCTGCGCGAGGAGGCGTCGCTCAAGATTGGCCACCGCATCGTCAAGTGCATGTACGAGCTGGGCGGCGGTCGGGGCGACGAGCTGTTCCTCGAGATCCTCGTGAGCTCGCTCGAGGCGCTGTCGCAGAGCTGCGAGAAGCTCAAGAAGGAGGTTGCGAACTGGATCCTGCGCGCGCCCGTCGAGGACAAGCTCAAGCTCCACTGCGAGATCATGATCGCGCTCGTGCGCTTCAAGGTCGTGGACCTCGCGGACTTTGACGTGTACCTCACGCGCAACATGGAGCGCAACAGCGTCGCGATCGAGTTTGCCGTCCACATTGTG
>JAMFLL010000820.1:12060-25260 GCA_027475725.1 Pythium rhizo-oryzae | reverse complement strand
CGTGTGGATTTGTTGGTTTTTCGTTGTGGTGGAACTCCAGTTGGAAGTTGGCACCTCTCTCGCACTTGCTTCGTGATGTGCTCGCTTCCATTTGCCCGCTCCACGAACCACCACGGAAACGGTGAGCGCTGCGAAGAGGAGCCGACTCTCATCGAGCAACGGCTGTGACAGAGAGGGAGAAGCATTGGGAAATAAGAGCATGGGAAGTGCGATACCCTTAATTCGCAACTAAGAACCTCCTGGCACGCCAGATTGACAGATGGGTTCGGGTTCAGCCGAACCCATTTTCAGTCGCTGTGGGACTCGCCTTCGTGAGTTTTGCTGCCCACATGCCAAGCACGCGAATCTATGGAGCGTCACGGGGCGCCGGCGTCTATCCGACCACAGCTCCACACGCTCTTAGAGCTCGTTTCATGGTGGTTGTCTCGAACCAACAATTCCTCCTACTTGTACCAACGCCAATTCGCCAACAGTTCCTTTGTTGACCCGCAGCCGCGTTTCGTTGGCCACGTGGATGCGCGGGAAGTGTTGAAGTGTTGGGAGAGCTGATCGAGTCCAAGCGAGCGCGACCCCGCAGACAGGCGGAGGAACAGTCGGGACTGGCCACATTTTCCCATGAAACGTAACCGTAACGTCGGTTACACTAGTTAACCTTACGAGCAGGTTAACTGTCGGACTTGCTTTTGATCGGCGTGCCGACATCGGTCTAAAAAATGGCGGGCGTTCTCGCGGCGCTGGACGGCGAGTTCGTCGCGCGGCGCGCGCGGCTCCCGCACGTCACGCCGAGTCCGTCGTGGAATGGCGTACTGGGGAGCGGTGGAGGCGCCCACACGCCGCTGCTCAGCGTGCTCAGCGAGTGCGGCCGCGTCTACCTGCTGCGTCTAACGACCGCCGGTGGCGCATTCGAATTCGAAGGTTGGTGCCATTTGCCAACGATCCGACATGGCTACACTATCCACCCTAGGACTAACCGCACTCGTTCTCTCTCTCTCTCTCAGACGCGCTCACGGTCGTGCAGGTGCTCGAGAGCGAGTCCGCCGCGGTCATGAGCGTGTGCCACGCGTGGACGCCGAGCGGCGACGTGCTCGCGGTCGCGCGCGACCGGCAGCTCACGATCTATCGACGCCAGAGCGAGACGACTGAGGCAGCGACACAGGAGAAGGAACACGCGTTCGCACCGTTCCAGGTCGCGTCGACTGCTGCGTTACGGTTTGCAGCGACCTCGCTGGACGTGATGGAGGATGAGACGGGCGGCCTGCTGCTCGTGGTCGGGTGCGCCGGTGGCGTGATGGTGCTCACGGCGAGCGCCGACGGCACGGGTGTGAGCGTGAGCAGCTCTATATTGGAAGACGTGGCCGTGGCGATCACCACGTTCTCGCCCAGCGGCGAGTTCCTCGCGGTCGGTACCATCGACGGCCGCGTGCTGATCCTGCGCCGCACGGACGCGACGTTCTCGCCGCTGGACAGCGCCGAATCGTTTAGCAAGGTGCTCGCGGCGCCGCGCGTGACCAGCGCCACGTTCTCGCCGTCGAGCGACAAACTCATCGCGACGACCCGCAAGGGCAACGTCTACGTGTTCACGCGGGATGCTGAGCAGGGCCAGTGGGCGCTCGACGAGGCCTTCGCCGCGCTCGTCGCGAACCCGAAGGGCGGCGCGACCTCACAAACACTGAGCTGCTGGTGGGGTGCGACGCCGATCTTTGCGCTCGCCGGGCGCGCGGCGAGCTCGACACTGGAGCTCTACGACGTCCACTCGTGCTCGTGTCTCCACACACTGAAGCTGCAGGGCGACGGCGTTGCCGAGGCCAGCACTGCGCCTTCGCCGGGGTCATCGGATCTCCATCTCATGGGCGTCGTCAGCGTTTCGGTATCATCGTCGCAGCCGGCGGCCGGGTCGTCGCGGCTCGTCTGTATTGACAGCGACGCGTGCATCACCCTCGTCACGTGGCCGTTCCTAGAATTCGCGTGTCCACGATAAACGAGAAGAGAGAAAGAAATGAAATCACATATAGATAACGAAGGCGCTGTGTAAGGACTCCTTCGAGAGGGGTGTGCCCACTTAGAACGCGGGCGCGGCCGCGCGCTCGGCCAGGTACGCTTCGATGTCGAACGCGAACGCCGCGTGGCCAAAGTTGAGCTCGGCCGTGTCGCCAAGGTGATGCAGCGACACGGCGGCGCTCAACCCGCGGCGCGAGCGCTCCACGGGCATCGTCGCGTGGCCGAGGAACTCGCCGTTGCGCGTGAAGAAGAGTCGTCCGCTCGCGAGGTCCACGCCGCAGCCGACCGTCGCGCCGCGCTGGCCTGGTGCTGCTGCGGGCAGCGCGCTCTGGAGCACGCGCGTGTCGCCCCAGCTGGGCCCGTACCGCACGGCGTAGCCGCCGATGGGCGCGGCGCCGTCGTGCCAGTAGATCTTGCCGTCGTCGCCGTGGTAGCCGTAGGAGCCCGGGAGCCAGCCCACGTGGGCCGACGAGCCGGCGCCGTAGTAGCGCTCCACGTTGGGCTCGTCCAGCCGCACGACGCCGACGCTGCCGCAGCCGCGGATCGTGACCTCGTAGTAGCACACGCCGTCGCTAGTTCCGCTCCACTGCGAGAGCGCGAGCGGCCGCAGCGCGTGGTCCGCGCGCAGAGACTCGACGCAGCCGCGGCTGAACGAGCGCTGGAGCGACACGTTGTGGGCGCGCAGCGTCTGGTTGTCGTGGACCCACCACATCGCGCGCGTCGAGAGCCCGAGCGGCGTCGTGCTGCGCGCGCGGCACACGCGCTTGAGCTGCGCGCGCGCGCGCAACAGCAGGGAAGCCGGCAGTGGTGCGCCGCCGCGCCACACGGCGCTGTAGAGCGCGGCCCACAGCGCCGGGTCCTGCACGGCAGCGTGCCACTCCCGCGAAACGAGCTCGCACTTGAGCAGCGCGACGCCGTCGAGGAACGCGAGGCACGTCGCCAGCAGCTCGTGGAACCACGGCGACGGCGCTGGCGCAACACACTGTGAGCGTGCGCGTTTGTTGTCGGCAGGAGCATTTGTCGCCGTCGTCGTGGGGGCGTGGAACGACGCGATGAGCGCGGCCGTGTCGGCGACCGACAGCGGACTCATGGCCGCCGCGCAGTCCGGCGCACCCACCCGGCGCGCCCAGCGCGGCAGCGCCAGCGCGGCGTCGTCTTCCATGGCGGCGTCGCGGCTCATCTCGGCGGCGAGCGTCGCGTGAACCAGTCGGCAGTCGGTGATGACGGTCTCCGATAAACTCACCACGGCGTGCGAGGGGCGAGGGGATGAACGTTTTGTCCAACGTGGCGTGGCGCTTGACGATGGAGGATTGTCACGCGCGCTCGTTTGAAGCCGGCGATTCTTCCTTATTCTGACCAATCGCCGCGCCGCACAGGAAAGATCTTGAGGGGGCGCCCAAGCGGGTTTGTGCTGCGGTATTAAATAAGGAAAATGGAGCAATGCTGACAATCGTACCGGGTGGAAAGAAGCTGTTATATCAAAAGATGTAGAGTACACAGCGTGGACAACGCCACTAGATCGCGTGGCGGGGAAGCTAGGCACGGTCACGCCGCCGCCGTCGTGGTCGCGGCTACGTTGCGCGCGGCCACGTGCGCTTCAATGTCGAACGCGAACGGCTCGCGCCCGAGGTTGAGGAGGGCGGTGTCGGCGCGGTTCTGGAACCCGAAGGCCGCGCGGTACCCTTTCGCGGACGCCGCCACGCGCACGGGCGCGTCGCCGAGGAGCTCGCCGTTCTTGGTGAAGAAGAGCCGCCCGGTGCGCACGTCGAGGCCGCAGCCAAGCGTGGACACGACGCGCTCTTCCTCGGGCGTGCTCTCGTCCCGGGCCATGGTCTCCGGATCCATGATCCGGTACCCCCAGCGCGGGCCGAAGTCCGCGTCGCGCGGGGTGTCTCCGTCGCACCAGTAGAAGCGCCCGTCGGCGCCGTGGTAGCCGTAGGAGCCCGCCATGCGCCCCACGTGCGACGTCGCGCGCTTGTCGTCGCTGTTCGGGTCGGTCGACGGCAACTCGTCAAAGAGCGCAAAGCCGATGCTGCCGATGCCCCGCAGCATCACCTCGAAGTAGCACACGCCGCTCTCCAACTCGCTGCCGTCGTCGCCCGGCGCGCGAGAGAGCCCGAGCGGAGGCAGTGCGTGCGACGAGCGGACCGCCACAACATAGATCTTGGGGCGGAAGAGCGCGATGTTGCTCAAGAAGACCGAGCGCTCCGCGTGGGCAAACGAGACCGCCAGCGTGGACACTGCGAGCGGGACTGCGAGTCGCTCCTCACAAATGCGACCCATTTCAACACGCGAGAACGCGCGCGCCAGCGCCTCGGGCAGTGGCGCGCCGTTGCGCCACGTCGCACAGTACTGCGCCGTCCACAGCGCTGGGCCCTGCGCGGCGGCGTACCACTCCTTCGCGACGCGCGAGCTCTGCACGAGCGAGGTGACGTCGAGATACGCGAAGCACGCGACCAGCTCGTTGCGGCTCCACGGCATCGCGGGGCCAGTGGATCGGATCTTCGGCACCGTGGCCGAGAGAGCGACTTGTGTAGGCGAGGAAACGGCGTCCGCGGTGCCGTGCTGGGGGGTTTCCTTCTTACGCCTCGAGAACAGCGACCGGATCCATGAGCGGCGGCGTGGGCGAGCCGCTTCGGTTGTCTCCGGTGATTTTGCGGCGCGGTGCATCCGGACGAGCTAGATCTGGTGCGAGATTGCAAATCTGGTAGTGGACAGCTCGGGCGTGGATGTGGCTCCACGAGCACGCTCCTCGAAGGTCGGTTCTTGAGGGCGACGGCGCGTACTGCTAGAATTGACCCGTTGGAGGAAGAAAGTGGAGACCTGTCTTTGCCCGATGCGCATCCCAGTACCCACGGTGAAGCTAGCCACGTTCTCCCGCGAAACGCTCCATGAAGCGATGCTGTGCGAGATATCTCTCACAAACAGGATAATGCGACGCACCGACGGGTGAGGAAAACAAGAGTCTTGCTGGGTTGATCTTCTGTACCGCACCCAGACACTGGCCTGTTTTGTGTGTGTTGTGTGGCGGCGCCTGCCGTGATATCCACGACGAAACGGCGCTCATTCTTCCGTGTGCGTGGCCATCCTGGACACGGCCGCGTGCGCTTCAACGTCGAACACAAACGGCACACGCCCAACATTAATCTCAGCCGTGTCGGCACGATTCTCGAGCGATACGGCGGCGCAGTACCCGCTGGTGGGCGTCGCCACTCGCACGGGCGCGTCGCCGAGCCACTCGCCGTTTTTGGTGAAGAAGAGCCGCCCGCTTCGCACGTCGAGGCCACAGCCGAGCGTGGTGCTGAGCTGCTCGCGCGTTGGCGTGTAGAACCCGCGCTCGTAGCCCCAAGGCGGCCCGTGGGCCACAAAGTGAGGGCCGTCATCGTCGTGCCAGACAACATCGCCAGACGAGCCATGGAAGCCGTAGGATCCTGCCCAGTGATCCACCTGAGATGTCGCTCGCTCGTCCTCTTCGTCGCTGGTCTCACCGAGAGCTGGCGACGCATCAAAGCGCGTGATGCCAATGCTACCACGACCGCGTATCGTGACTTCAAAGTAGCACACGCCGACGTCGTCCTGGTTGTCGTCGTCTTGGGTTTCCATGAGTGTTGCGCTTCGCGGAGCCCGAGAGAGCGCGAGTGGACGCAGCGCGTGCTGGTTGTGGGCCGACAAGATGTAGCGCCGTCGGCACCGGAGCGACGTGTTGAGCACGTGTGCCGTGCCGTCCTCGTGGAGCCACCAAGACGCCCGCGTGTTCAGCGCGAGCGGGATGCAACGTCGCTCTTTGCAGATCCGAGTCATCTCACCATGTGAAATGTGCGTGCTAAAACCTCGGGCAGTGGTGCGCCATGGTGCCACGTCACGCAGTACTGCGCCGTCCACAGCGTCGGGCCCTGGGCGGCGTCGTGCCACTCCTTCGCGACACGAGAACTCTGCACTAGCGAGATGGTGTCGAGATACGCAAAGCATGTCGTCAGCACATCGTGGCTCCACGGACTCGCCGCGTTGTCTTCTTCTTCCGTGGGGCTCAACTGGTTGGCGACCGAGACGGCGACTTCGGCCGGCGCAGCGACGGCGTCGAGGGGGCTGTCGTGGCTGATCTGCTTGTTCCGCCTGGAGAACAGCGAGCGGATCCACGAGCGACGCCCCGGGCGGGCGGCGTCACGTCTCCTCGACGGCCTTGGAGCTGCGCTGTGGCGGTGGTCCATACTACCGGTGATTTGGTGTTAGGGCGGTGTCTCGATCTCTATCCCGCACTGAACTCACGATTTCTTCTTCGAGTCTTCAGGCGCCGCTTGTGAACCCATGAACGCGACAGGCCACCATTGGGTACATCCAGAACCAGAATCACGACAATTCATCGACATTCATCGACATGAACCGTATTATCCCAATATGCAGATTGTTACAACTTACATGCGCCGGGTTCGACATGTGCTTCTCTTTCGTTTCTCAACCTTCACTTTGTGGGTCCGTTAGCTTTCACATTACAAGCTCACGTGGAGGAGGCGCCCCACATGTAACTGTAGATGGACGCCGCGCCACTGGTGAGCGAGCTGGCAACGGTTGAGACGGCTTCGACACCCACTTTGACAGATGAGCCGACCGATCCGATGCTCTTTGAGACGGTCTTTTCGTTCACGTGGGCGTGAACAAAGTCGCTAAGCTTTAGCCCGATCTTCTCGTTGAGCTTACCCTCCATGCGCAGCATAAGAGCCGCTGCCGCCTCGTCGTCGGTCTGGCCGGGCAGGAACCGTTCAATCATGAAAGCCTCAAGGTCGCTCTGCGTGTAGCTCGTGTCGAAATCCGTGATCTCCGGGATCGCTTTGGTCATCAATGAGAGCATGACCATGAATAGGCTCACATGGCGCCGCAGACAATTGAACGCGACTACACACAGTGTCTTGAACTGCTCGAATTGAGCCGTCTGCGTGCCACCGAGAGCCTCGATCATGTCGTGGTCCAGTCGCATCGGGGGCTGAAGGGGCTTAGGGTCTTTTCCAAGGATGAAACCGTAGTCGATATGAAACAGGATGCCGTCCTTTGTCAGCATCACATTGTCGGCGTGGCGATCGCCAACCCCCAACAAAAACGTGATCACCGTGTACGCCGCGAGGCTCTCACGGAATGATGTGGAGATCTCACTTAGCGTTCGGTGGCCGTTGTGGTGGTGCAGGAAATTCAAAATGCTGCCGTGTTGACGAATGATCGAGTAGAGCGTGTGGGCGTTCTCGACAATCTCGATAAGGCCGTCAAAGCTGCTTGTGGGGAGCACGCGGTAAGTCACAAGCGGAATATCAAGCCGAGTTTCTTGCTGGAGAATCGTGTACATGACGTTGATGATATTCTGCACGATTGCGTCTTTGCGAAGATCGTCGCGCTTGTACATGATTCGATAGTATGGAAGCCGTGGCTGCTGTTGCCGGTGAACTGGCGGCTGCCCATTCATCGTCAAACTTTTCATTGCGCCTCGACTGTCTCGGCGCTGCAGGTGAGAATTGTGGCCATCAGGGTTGTCTTCACTCATCGGTTGCTGCGACCAGCGGTAGTGGGCTTCATCATCCTCATCGCGCTCAACGCCTGTGCATGAGATTATCATCGGGGCTTCTGCACTTTGCTTGACTTCGATTGTGTTGAAGTTTACACCGCTGACCATGACCGTCGGATCGACAGGAAGTCGTAGAAGCGGCCATGTCTGTGGCTGCTGAGCAACAGATACAGCGGCCATTTGCTCTCCAGGTTGCGCGAAAAGCATGGATCGCCTGACGCTGTTCCCAAAGTGATGTCGTACTTCCTTCACAGGGATTCGAGGCGGCACCTTCCACATCAAGTCAACAAACTCTTGACCACGAAGCAACTGTTCTGCAATGTCGTCTGTCAGTGCACGTCGTGGTTCTAGCACACGACCAGAATTCGTGCTGCTCTTCAGCTGGGCAAGCGTGAGCAGTAATCGTTGTTTGATCCCGTCAAGACGTCGCCGGCAGCTAGCATCCTCGGCCATGACTGTGAGTCCCCAGTAGAAATCGTAACAGAATTGAACGTCGCACTGGGCCTGTCGAATCAGCGCCTGCCCTAATTTGCTGTCTGCAGCACTAGGCTCCGCGCTTAGACTGTGAAGAAGCGCCGGCAAGAAACTCGCCCATTCGTCTTGTGTCGCATTCTTCAGTAGCGCCTCGACAGACGTCGCGCGCAATCGAGCGTTGCGAATATTTTCATCGGCTAGAATCTCAAGTGCGTCGACGCTTTTGAGTTCCGGTTGGCAGAGGCGCGAACACATTGTGAGCATGCACTTGCTTCGTCGTGGTTGATGAATCAACGCCAGTACTTCTTTCGCGAGTGCGCGGTTGCCAACGTCTTCACACTCGTCTTCGCTTTCGTGAGAATAGTCAATAGCCTTAATGAGCTGGAGAATCCACTTGGTATGTCCCGCGAGAAAGCCACGATTAATCACTAGGATGGATTTCTCGCGATCGGAGAGCCGATGACTTGGTAGGTAGTACTGGATCTGCCGGAACATTGACAGACACATGATCGACGCGCGATGCCACTTGCGGCACACTTGACCCAGCACTCGCAGCTCCTTGAGATTGAAGCCGCACAGCTCAAAGACCTTGACGATGTTATGGTGCTGGCGTCGTTGTTGCAGCGCCATAGCACAGTCGTCGCACACTCGCTGAAGCACGCTCCCGTCGGGCACATAGCTGGATTTACTCGACGAGGCAGCAGCGACTGTTGGCCCTCCCGCTCGAGTGCGACACGGAGTGAACTTGGAGATCACATTGGACTTTTGAAGACGCGCCACGTCCTTCAGGAACTTCTCTTGTCGCTCTTCGGCCGATAGCTCTTGGCTGCTATCGAGCCCGTCGTGATGTCCACCCATAGCACCGTGGGACGCGCCGGCCTGCGACGGACTCGACCACATGTACCACGAGATATTGCCGATCAGATCGCTTGCGTTGGACGTCAGCGACGTGTACGAGGGCGCCACGGGGGTCGACTCATAGTCCCCAGGGATGACGACGCGCTGGCTCGAGCACGCCGCGCAGAAAATGCGACCACATGCGCTACAGCAGAAGAATTGTTAGTCTCCGCCACCGTGAGTTTGATCCCCAATTACAGTAATACCATACCGGCAGTGGTGCTTGCGCAGCACGAACGTGAACAGCGCGTGGCACTTGAAGCACGCGTTCACGGCGTCGTCCTGGACCCACGACGACAGGCGGCGCGGCTGCACGAAGCGGTACACGTCGCGCCCGACACTTGCTCCGCCTCCAGGCCCGACGCCCGCGCCGGCCGACCAGTCCTCGTCATCGGTCGGCTCTCCTTCTGTGTCCGACCGCGTGCGGTACCCGGCGCCGCCGCCGCTGCTGCTGCTTCTCGCGAGCGCGTGGGGGCGCCCAGGCGCGTCGCCGTCGCCGTCCTCCTCGTCGATCTCGCGGAGCGCGTGGAGACCGCCGCTGCCCGGGTGGTGGAGGTGCGAGCGCTTGCCGCTGGCACTGCCATTGGCACTGCCGTGCTGCTTGGCGCGGCGGCGCTGCTGTTGCTGTTGTTCCTGCTGCTGCTGCCACGAGTTGGCCTCCAGCATCTGCGAGAACGACAGGTCCACCTCGTTGGCCGCCGCGTCGCGGCCGCTGCGGTCGTACCCGTACATCGTAACCCTCGTCCAGCGCGATGCGCGTCCGCTGGCGGCGTGGAGAGCGCGCGCGGTTTCCCCTTAGTTCTCCCTTCGTCGCTCGACGGATGTCGAAGAAGGTTACGCTGGGTGTTTTAGTTCGCCGTCTTTGTCGTTCCTCCACTATGGTTTGTTAGATACGTTAGATTTGATAGAAAGGTTAGTTTGATCTATTTATCTTCCGCTGGGAGGAGAAAGAAAACGGTGTTCTCACCGCGTGTGGAAAAATCGCAGGAAGGTATATTTTCAGAACCTACCAGAGATTGGCTGAAATGGTAGGTCGGTTACTCTATTTCATACGAATCATCGGCAAGAGATCTGCATATCATTGTGGTGATTGGATAAAATAGAGTATGGATCACTCCAGGCTCGCGGACCCGCAGGGGTTCCGTTCACGTTTTTTGTGTGTTTCCCGTCCCCCTCGCTCCCCCCTCGCCGTTCTCTCATTCGCGAAGAAGCTCCAAAGCCACCTACCTGCAATCCCCCTCATCCCCAACCGACCACCATGGACAAGGCTATCGAGTACAAGGAGAAGATCACCAAGCGCCTCGAGCGCTACGACAAGCTCAACGAGCTGGAGAAGCAGACGGGCGTCGACAAGTTCTACATCTTTGTCGCCGGCTCGCTGCTGCTCGGCGTGCTGCTCTTCGTCGTGGGCGGCGCCGAGCTCCTCACGAACCTTGTTGGCTTCATCTACCCGGCGTACATGTCGTTCAAGGCGCTCAACACGCCCTCGACCGACGATGACACGCAGTGGCTCTCGTACTGGGTCATCTACGCGTTCTTCAAGCTCACGGAGGAGATCACCGACGTCCTCTTCTCGTGGTACGTGTGGATCTTGCCCGTTACCTACCTTTGATGTCGCGGACAGTCGCTGACATAACTTTTCTCGGTGCAGGATCCCGTTCTACTACCTCCTCAAGGTCGTCTTCCTCGTCTGGTGCTTCCACCCGAGCACTTGTGTACGTTGCCTCTCTTCCTTACCTTGGTGTGTACCCACGCATGAGCCCTAACTGTTTTACCTTTTGGTGCAATATCTGCAGGGCTCGACGGTGATCTACGGCATGCTTAAGCCGCACGTTGCCCCGTACGTGCAGAAGGTCGACGCGGCCGTCCAGGAGGCCAACAAGAAGACGGAATAAGCGCCCTCTCGACTCATTCCAGGCGAGATCGGTGTCGCACGTAGTCTCGTCCGCCATGGGATGCTCCGCTAGCTCCCTCCCCCCAACCAAAGTTCACGACAATGAGTGAAGTGGCGTGGACGGATGCCAAGGAGGGATGTTCGCCTCCCTCGAACGCACTCGCCACGTCTTCCCCGTTGGTGTGCAACTGTAACAAGAGTTCATGCATTTTGCTTTGATCTATTTGATTCGCTTCACGCTCTGCCTTCTCATGCCCCATGCGAATGCAATAGGAGTTATAAAATCCCATTGCGAGTCTGTTGATATATCAAGGCACTACGTAGTAGAGATCCGCTCCTTCATACATGCTCCTCTCCATTCAGGTGATCGCCTGATGAGAGAGACAGATCCGTTCCGTGGTTCTCTCAAACGCCCGCACAGATCCTCGCAGCGTTTTGGCTCACCAACCACGGAGAATGGTTGTCACTTCACTTGTCCCGTCCCTTCACTTCAGATACCAAAAACCCACAGGTGAATCAGGTGGGTGATTGCTGTTTTTACGACTACAGTGTAATTACCCACTCCTTAATTCAGGTGGTCCACTCTATAAACCTAGTTTGATTTGGGTTTTGAGTTTTGGGTTTGGCGGTGTGGTGCTCGCCCGTGGATCCTTCCACACACACGTGTGTGGTTCGAGTATCCCCACGGAATATCGCTAAAGCCGCCGCAACCATGGCGTCGCGCCAGCTGCCCGCCAAGGAGAACGCGCTCTTCCGCTCCATCGTGGTACGTCTCGCCCGAAAGACGCTGCGCCGGCGCGCATGCTCGCGTCGGTCGCATGTTCTAAGTCATCCTGTGGGCCGCGCAACTGGGTTGCTAATCGTGGTATTTTGTGTGTGGTAGAAATGCTATGAGATCAAGCAGTACAAGAAGGGCCTCAAGGCCGCGGACGCCGTGCTCAAGAAGTTCCCCGAGCACGGCGAGACGCTGGCGATGAAGGGCCTCACGCTGAGCTGCATGGGCCGCAAGGACGAGGCGTACGAGTTCGTGCGCAACGGCCTCAAGCACGACCTGCGCTCGCACGTGTGCTGGCACGTGTACGGGCTCGTCTACCGCTTCGACCGCAACTACAACGAGGCCATCAAGTGCTACCGCAACGCGCTGCGGCTGGACCCGGACAACCTCCAGATCCTGCGCGACCTGTACTTGCTCCAGGTGCAGATGCGCGACCTCAAGGGCTTTGCCGAGACGCGCCGCACGATGCTCACGCTCAAGCCCAACAACCGCAACAACTGGATCGGCTTCGCCATCGCGCACCACCTCGTAGGCAACTACCAGATGGCGATCGATATCATCGAGAAGTACTTCTCCACGCTCGACGCGAACCGCAAGGTGGACTACGAGGACAGCGAGATCTACTTTTACCAGAACATGCTGATCGAGGAGTCGGGCGACTTTGAGAAGGCGCTCGCGCACCTCGAGGCCTCCAAGGCGCTCATGCTCGACACGCTCGCCTGGCGCCAGAAGAAGGCCGAGTTCTTGCTGCAGCTCGAGCGCTACGACGAGTCGGTCGAGGTCTTCGAAGAGCTGCTCGCGATCAACTTTGACAACTACATTGTGCACCGCGGCCTCCAGTGTGCGTTGCTCAAGCGCAAGGACCTCTTCAAGATCGAGGACACGCGTCTGCCGACCATGTACGTGGACTTTGCCAAGGAGCCCAACGGCAAGGAGCTCGTGCAGGTGCTGCGCAAGTACTACGAGTCCAAGAAGTCGACGGTCGACGCCAAGTCCACGACGTGTCTCCGCGTGCCGCTCGATATCGTTGAGGGCGCCGAGTTCAAGGCGCTTGTCGACGAGCTCATGAAGAAGCAGCTCACGTACGGCGTGCCGTCGCTCGGCTCAGACATCAAGACGGTGTACAGCAAGCCGGCGAACGTCAAGATCATCGAGGAGCTCGTGCTGTCGTACATCAAGACGCTCGACGCCAAGAAGCCGCTTGTGGGTGAGACCGCCCCGTCGCCGAGCGTGCTGCTCTGGACGCTCTACTTTGCTGCGCAGCACTTTGACCGTATCGGCCAGCACGCCAAGGCCTTGGAGTACATCGAGCGCTGCCTCAAGCACACGCCGACGGGTCTGGACTTTTTCCAGCGCAAGGCGCGCATCTACAAGCACATGGGCGAGCTCAACAAGGCGGCGGACATCATGGAGGAGGCCCGTAAGCTCGACCTGGCCGACAGATATATCAACAACAAGACCACCGAGTATTTCCTCCACGCGGACCGTGTGGCCGAAGCCGACGCGACGATCGACGAGATTGCCGCGAACGCCGAGCGCGCGGCAGACGCCAACGGTGAAGAGTCTGGCCTCTCGGCGGCCGAGAAGAAGAAGGCTAAGCTTGCGCGTGCCAAG
>JAMFLL010000820.1:0-11960 GCA_027475725.1 Pythium rhizo-oryzae | reverse complement strand
CAATGCTTCAAGAAGTGTAGCTATTTGACTCTGATCCCACGATTCAGATACGTCAATCATGATGATTGGCTGTAACCGGAACGAGCATCAGAGCTCCTGATACCATGCTCGCCCCAGCAGATCCACAGACCTTTGTGCGGAGATGCTGGCAAGGAGCTCACTAGCGCGGCATGGCAGCCGCGTGCGCGCCGCTACGGTCCGCGCGCGGTGTCTCGCGACATCTTCTTCTGATGGCGACAACACAGCGGAAGCTAAGCGCGTGTACGTGATCGCCGGGGAGGCGTCGGGCGACGCGATCGGCGCCAAAGTCATCGCCGCCCTGCAGCGCCAACGGCGCAACGAACGGATCGTGTTCCGCGGCGTCGGCGGGCCGCAGATGACGGCGCGCGGCGAGTTCAGCTCGCTGTTCCCGATGGAGGAACTGTCCGTGATGGGGCTCGTGGAGGTGCTGCCGTCGGTGCTGCGTCTGCGGCGCCGACTCGCCGAGACGCTCGACGACATCCGCGCGTTCCGGCCGCACGTCGTGCTGACGATCGACTCCAAGGGCTTCACGTTCCGCGTGCAGCGCACGCTCGCTAACGACCCGGCGCTGCGCGACACGGTCAAGCGCATGCACTACGTTGCGCCGTCCGTGTGGGCGTACAAGCATCGCCAGCGCAAGACCGACTATGGAGATCTACGCGACCTGCTGGACAAGATGTTTGTCATTCTGCCGTTTGAACCGGCCATTTTCACGAGCAGCGGCGCGTCCGATACGTCGGAGTGGTGTCAGTTTGTCGGGCACCCGGCGGTTGAGGACTTTCTGGAGCTCCACGGCGTGTACGACGCGGAGGCACATGCGCCGCTAACGGAGCCTGAAGGAGGAAACTCGTCGCTAGAGATCTCGCCGGGCGGGCTGCTTGGCCGTGTACAGCTGGACGACCTAGCGATATCAAGACGTGGGAAGCGGATGAATGCGCTCATGCAGCACGGTCGGGGCGATGTAGACGCTCGAGTGGCATTTCGAGTGGGCCGCGGGCTTCCAAGCGACGCCTTCCTGGTGTGTGCACTAGTCGGCAGGTACGTTTCTTTGACGCACGTTTCTTCTCTCGACGCTGCACTGATCGATAAGACGTGCATGTGACCCGCAGCCGAGAGAATGAAGTGCGGCGAACGATCCGCACGGTGCTAGAGGCTGTGGACGCGCTCCAGCGCCCGGAGGAGCAGGTCGTGAAGACGACGTTGGGCGTCCCGATGAAGCTCGCACCGCTGAGCTCATACGGGTGCGTTGTAAAACGGCCCATTCGTGTCATTTTCCCGACCATTCGGGCTGTCGAGGCGATCGTGCGACAAGAGGTCGCGTCGTTTTGTGAAAGCTCGGGTGCTCCGGCCGAGCATTTTCAGGTTGTCGTCGATGCAGACGCATGCGCGCGCCACGAACTATTCCAGTGCGCCGACGCGGCGGTCGCCGTGTCCGGGACGATTGTGACGGAGACGGCGCTGGCGGCGCTGCCCACCGTCGTCATCTATCGTGCAAACGTTGTCACCGAAGTGCTCGCGAAGCAGTTGAGTGCCGTTCGGTTTGTCTCGATCCCGAATCTTCTGCTCGGCAGGTGCGTCCAGTGGCGTTGTTCTCGGCACACTGTGCGGTGGAAATCTCACTGGCTTGTTTCATTAACGTCGATGGTAGAGAGGAGATTCCGGAGCTGCTCTTCCGCGACTGTACGGCACCAGGTATAACGAAGGCGCTACGGTACGCACATGACCCACTCTCTGAACGGCGTACGATTTCAAAGGCCTTAACAGCCGCCGCCCTGTAACTAGATCCATCTACAGGGCAGTGAAGACACTCGTCCAGTCACCGTCTCCTCCCCAGCTCGCGATGGCGCTCAGCACACTAACGCCGTGGAAAGAATCCTCCGACTTTGAGGGTCGCGTTGCGATCCCACAGCGCGGCAGCGATCTCGTCGCCGACGCGATTTGGCGCGCGATGGACAATTAAATAGACAAACAGGTTGCACTATCGAGCAATCAAACACGTCATGTAGACATCTCATTTCTCAGCCATCAGTGGGTAGTGGGAATCACGGGAAACCGGTGGAATTTTTTTTTTTTTTTGAGGACGCGTGCCGTCGACGCACCGCAGCCATTGCGGCGCATGGCGCAGGAAGAGACGCAATGGGCCGCAATGAATACGCGCGAAGCCACCAGTGGCAGCGCCCGTGTGCCAATGACACAACACTGTCTGCGACATGCTACCACACCGGCTGCACTTTCCCAGGATCACTACAGCACTACTGTAGACCGTCACTCCTTCACCAGCTGCGGCGACTGGGACACCACGTCGTTTCGTCTTTTTCATCCAATAATTATCTCCCAATTATAAATTATAGCCAATCAAAGATCCTTAATCCAGTTTGGATAAGTCGAATCTCGCGTTTTTTAGGCGATCAGCCCCCGCAAGCTCTTCCCGAGAAGCCCACTGTGGAACCCACCACGAGACGCCCGGGAGCGAGAGCCCCGCAGTCCGCAACAAGCAACGCGCCGAGGCGTCTTCTTGGCCCTGCGCCGCGGCGGTCACTCCTCCAGCACGCCATTCCCCAAGCCACCGCCAGCGCCGCTCGGCTCGCGTCGGTCTCCGTTATATCGGCGCCAGCGTCTCCTTCGCGCCACTTCAAGACAGTCGCACACCGGAACAGCTCCGCTGCCCACTCCGTACCGGTCAGCATGGATTCCTCCGCTATTCCTGCAACGCAAGACCCGACGGCTTCCTGCGCGGCGCACCGCCCGCCGCGCCAGCGCGACGTGCTCTTCGGCGCCGGCTGCGGGCTGCTGTGCTTTGGGCTCTTCCCGTTCAGCGGCTCGAGTGTCGTGACGACGCCTCAGGATCAGCTCGGTCGCGGAGATAGTGGCGGCGACGTCGCAGACGCGTTTGACGCGTCCACGCGCGCGCTCAGCGCGGCGTTCGCGCTCGCCGGGCTCGCGTGCGTCGTGCTGAGCTGCATCGACGTGCCACCGCGACCGAGGCTCCGCACGTTGCTGCTCGTGATACTCGTGCCACTCACGGTCGCCACACTGGCTAGCGGTGCCGCCATCTTGCGGGGCGCGCACGCGCACGACGTGGTCAGCACGCTGCATCACTCGCGTGTGCTGTCATTTGACGAGGAACTCCAGATCGAGCCGGCGGTGAATGACTTGTACTGCGTGGCGCAGGCGCGCAAGCTGTGTGAGACCGGCGACGACACCCCGGTGCGTACCCTGCTGGGCTTGAGCTCGCATTCGCAAGTCGAAGCGGCGTGTTTCCGAGTAGATCAGAAGGTGCAAAGCTCCATGAGCCCGAGCGACCTCGACCCGCTTTCGCTCATCTCGGAACCGACCCAGGCGGCGCTCCATTGGTGCGGCCAATACGTCGCCACGCGCGACCATGAAGGCGCGATCGACCTGACGCAGAGCCCGTACCAGCAGCACCGCGCCGAGGTCATCGACACGCTGCTTCGCGCGCGTGTGCGGCGAGATGCGAGCGCCAAGCTGCTCATGCTGCTCGAGTGGTTCGCTGTGCCGGGGCTGGGGGCGACAATCTCGTGGCTCCACTCGCTCGCGACGGTCAAGACCCACGTCGTCGCGCCGATCGGTGTCGTGTGAAGCTTTGTCGGTCACCGTCTATTTGTTTATTTATGTACCTCCTCTTTACAGAGGCCTCTTTTGCCTAAACGTCCGCGAGGCTTTCTTGCTTTCATCAAGCTTCCGTCTTGAAGGACTTCGCGATGTCTAAATCCACAGAACGCTTCCCAGGTCCAGTGGACGACACCGCCGCGCCTCAACTGATCCGAGCAAGCGGCAATTGAGGTCCCGAAAGACCAAATGCAACTGACCAAATGCGCCGCAGCCCATTGTAGGTGCCACGACTGATCAGGTAGTCAGACAAACCGATGCGTCCATCAGAAGCCGCAAAGCTGAATCTTCTGAAGTTTTGATACACTTGAGAGGTGCTGCACGCTTCCACACACGCATGGATTAGATCGCCACCACCGGCGCGCACGACGCACAGGACGACCACGAGTGCCACGCAGCGTGAATACCTCACGAAAAGACGCAGGATCTATCCACGCGGTCGGAACACTTTGAGAGATGGGTTCAGCACAGGAATATCTATCATAAGGCCAATGCGCACACAGTGCCTCTGACTATCGTGTTGTTTCATCGGCTTGAAGATCATGAAGAGCATGCACTAGTCTAGAAGGCGCTGTCCTGACGGATTGGTGACCTCAGAGCAACGCTAGCATCTCCTCCTCGGTGCCATCGCCCTCGAGACCGCTCCAGACATCGATTGCAGCTTTCATCACGGACAGAAAACCTGTGAAGAACGCATAGGCGCACCCCCAGTTCATCGAGATGTTCCCTTCGGACGTCATCACGGCGGCACCAGCCAAAGCGGCAGTTCCACCGAAGATCGCCATCAGACCCTTGTCGTTTCCAAACCAATCGTTCTTCCACGTCAAGATCGCTGCGGCGATGGAGACCGCAAACAACGAGTACGCAATGCACGTGCGCCACAAGTCAGGCGCATTGGCTACAAACCACGCAGGCAACCATCAGTCAAACGGACCCAAAGGAACAGCGAAGAGCAGCGACGATTAGCTTTACCTGTGGCGGTCGCGTCCGCAGTCAAAGCATCCAGCGGGTGCGTGAGCACCAGAAGCTGTACAAACGAGTTGGCTCGCTCGTGGAACCGCGCGGGCACAGCCGTGTCGTACGCTAGCATGGCTTCACGCGTCAGGTAGCGCCCTATGGCGTCTGAGTCAGCGCGCTCGAGCGCCGCCACGTCCGGAACACCATTCACCCAGCCGTTGTCGAAAGGGGCAAAGTAGGCGGTAAAGGTGGCACCCGAAGCCAAGCCGAGGCTCTCGTGGATACTCTGGATCGCGTTGGTAAAGTCGTCTACAGCCACACGAAGGCTGCGCGTGCCCGGTCGACCAATGATCAGCGCGTACACCTCGAGGCGGCTCTGGAACGTAGTCATCATGGCCGTACACGCTGCGAGCAACTAACTGCCTTTGTCTTTCTCCTGTCCGTGGGAGAAATCGCGAATGTGAGGACCCCTCTCGCGCGCGAGAGGGTCCTCACATTCGCTAGGCGGCATCAGATCAAAATCGAATCGCATGTTCCATGGTCAATTCTCTTATACTTGTCCGTAGCCGTGAGAGAAAGCCAAGAAAACCAGAGCCAAGAGACATCAAGGTGGCACTCCGTGTGATTCTGGAGCAACTCCTCTCACCGCTGGACAGTTCTTTAAGCGTACTCGGGGGCATCATCAACACTACCAACACTACACGGCTCAGTCGCATGCAGCTCGCTCTGCCATCTTTCGCGTCGCCTTGTGTGCCAGACCAAATCCATTTGTACATCTCACCTCCTCACCCACACTGTTCCGTGGCCGGTTGGTCTCTTTGCATCGTCGACAGACTTTCAATGACGTGTTACACACTCAAGATGTCAAATTCTGTCGTCGCCGCTGGTACCATCGTCTGTGCTATCACACGACCCAGACCATCAATACGGAGAACATTCTAGAGAGCCCCGAAACGTAAGTCCACCTCCTGGTCTGCCAGACTCCCGTCGAGCCATTTTGCAATTCTCCAAGTTCCGACCACCCAGCACCCAGTACCCGGTATTCTCGACACACTCATGGACCCCTACGCTGGCAAGATGCGGCTCGTGGCCACGATTGTCGGTCTCCCCAACTTCGCCATCAATGCCTACGTTGAGCCCGACGACTTGGTCGCGGAGATCCTCGAGCAGCTCACTCGCCGACTCCTCCAACTTGACATGCCCACCGACTTCATCGCCTTCTCCACCAAGCTCGATGGCGGTTGGTCGCTTCAGAGTTTCACCGACGAGATGGACGCACTCATCAAGCGAGACCAAGCGGTGATGGCCAAGTACATGACGCCCGCGAATCGACTTGATCCCACAAAGACAGTGTCCGACTACTTTGGCCGCAGCAATGTGATGGAGCGCACGCAGATCTTGCTCGAGTGGTCTCCGGCGGCGTGGAAGGAGCACAGAATTAACCAGGCCGCGCTTGCTCGTTGGGGTGCCGCTATGGACGCGGACCGCGCGCGTCGGCAGGAGCAAGTGGTCACGAAACAGCAGCCCATGGCATCCCCCGTGGTCACTCGGAAGAGCATGCGGCTCGTGGCGACGATTATCGGCCTCCCCAACTTCGCCATCAATGCCTACGTCGAGCCGGACGACTTGGTCGCGGAGATCCTCGAGCAGCTCACTCGCCGACTCCTCCAACTTGACATGCCCACCGACTTCATCGCCTTCTCCACCAAGCTCGATGGCGGTTGGTCGCTTCAGAGTTTCACCGACGAGATGGACGCACTCATCAAGCGAGACCAAGCGGTGATGGCCAAGTACATGACGCCCGCGAATCGACTTGATCCCACAAAGACAGTGTCCGACTACTTTGGCCGCAGCAATGTGATGGAGCGCACGCAGATCTTGCTCGAGTGGTCACCGGCGGCGTGGAAGCAGCACAAACGATGCTTGGCCAAGGCGATCGCCGCGGACCGAGTCAAGCACGAGCGGCTGAGAGTGTCACGTGAAAACGCAGCACGTACCACAGCTCGCCCCGAGCCGGTACGAGCGCAAGCACTGACTACGTTCACGGGCATTCAGCTTTTCATCAAGAGTGTAGGAGA
The DNA here is from genome assembly GCA_027475725.1 of Pythium rhizo-oryzae. Classification (NCBI taxonomy): domain Eukaryota; phylum Oomycota; class Peronosporomycetes; order Pythiales; family Pythiaceae; genus Pythium; species Pythium rhizo-oryzae. The sequence continues at coordinate 5,274 of JAMFLL010000820.1, read as the reverse complement.
GCCGAACGCTGATTTCTCCATCGTGGTCGACCCAGACGACGCAGTCGCGGAGATGCTCGATTTGGTGGCTCGACAGCTCGCGTGGCGTGGCCAGCCTCGCGATTTCGTCGCATACACGGCCACGTACCGCAGCTGGTGGGCACAACTTGTCGGTTGGACGCCGTTCTTCCGCGCCGTGATCTCACAACCGATGACACCAACCGCTCCGTTGGACCCAGCGAAGAAAGTGTCCGACTACTTTCGCCGCGCCGCCGTGGCAGGGACACCGCCGGTGCTCCTGTTGTGCTGGACGCCGGCGTCCAGCGAACATCAGGAGAGCGATTCGCCGTCGATGCGTGCTCCTCAGCACGCAGAGAAAGAGGCTCCAAATCCTGCCCTCACGTGAGTGAGGATCGTTCTACTGCTGCGATACGCCGAGCGAATATAGTGACTTGGAACCGCGCGGCGAAGAGAAGAGCCCCGTGGCGCTCGACACACAAACTTGAGTTGGCTTGAATGTAGTCTGAGTTCCTGGGTTGTGTTGATAGTTGCCGTCGTCATCGCTGTTGCCACCTTGGACCTGCTCATCTTGAAATGGTTTCTTAGGGGTAACACCCCGATAAGCCCCTGCGCAGCTACTTGGGATGTGTGTGCACGCACAGATGGTGTGTCACCAAATGAGACCTGGGCCACCCAGCGAGCATATGCCACGGCAAGCATAACATAGAGCCGGCGCGACCGTCTCGTTACTCTTTAGGCCAAAACCTGCGCCAGCCGCGCACATCGGTGCCGTGTAAGGGTGATCGTCGGACGCTCGTTTATTTCTCCACGCCTCTCTCTCTCTCTACCGAGGCTTCTTTATCTCTAAACGTCCGCGTTGCTCTCTTGTTGTCATCACGCGTCGGTCTTGGAGTACTTGGCGATGCCGGAACCCTCGTAGAACGCCTCCCAGTTCTCGCCGTCGAACTTCTGGATCGTGATCTCGCCGATCGTGCCCGGCTCGATGCAGTAGATCGTGATCGCGAAGCCGTCCGGGTTGCTGCGCGGCACGTAGAAGGGCTGCACGCCGCAGTGGCGGCAGAACTGGTGCTTGGCGCGGTGCGTGTTGAACGTGTAGGTCGTGAGCGCGTCCGCGCCCTGCGTCAGCCGGAAGCGCGCGCCCGGCACGATCGTGTGCACGTTGCGCTTCATGACGCAGATCGAGCAGTTGCAGTCCCACGCGACCACGTCGCGCGGCGCGTCGAACTCGAACTGCACGGCGCGGCAGTGGCACGCGCCGCGGTGGACCAGCAGCGCCGGCGCCGCCGCGTCGGTGGACGGGGAAGAAGACGAAGCCATTGTGCTTGTGGCGCGCGGCGAGCGTGTCTGACGTGTGCCGTGGCCGGTTGTTCTGGTTCTGGGGGGAGGCGAGGTGGCGTTGCGCAGAGGGAGGAGCTGCTCGTGATGAGCCAAACAGGTTCGCTGAGTGATGGTCTGTCAAGTTCAATAGATTTGCATTGGCTGAAATTGTGCTACGATCAGGAATATAACCAATCAATGGTAGATACGTGAAACGACACCGTAGCACTTTGACCAGTTGGGATCCTCTCTCTCGAATGCTGCGGCGTCTGCGTGGAGGACCGCGCGGCGCGGAGTCGGCGCCGCCGGCCGCGGCCACCGGAACCATTGGGACGAACGACATCGCTGCCGCAGATGCCACGAAAGCTGCCGCTTCGACTGCATCGCCGCCGACGCTGGACGAGAGGGCGACGCAGCTGACCGACGCGGTGGTCGAGATCGTGCCGGGCATCGCAATGCCGTGTACGTGTGGTCTGCTGCATTGGTACTTGTATGCGTGAGCCAGAAAGTGTGCTAAGTGTAGTACGTATGTGTGTGTGTATGTGTGCAGTTACGCGGCAGGAGCTTGCTCGCATCAAGAAGCGGTTCCTGAGTCTCGAACGCGCCGATGCGCCGATGCACAGCTCCATCGCCGCATGCGCCGCGATGCCCGAGCTCGCGGCGTCACCGTTTGCGAAACAGGTGATGCGGCTGATAGCTAGAACTACATCAGCGAATGATCGTTGCAAGACCGAGCCAGCAGCGCCCAGCGTCTCCCCGAGGCGCGCGGGATCGGTCATGCCGGATCGCATCGCGTTCGACGGGTTCTTGACGACGCTGGCCATTCTCAGCGTGAAGCAAAGCCTCGCGGTCAAGCGCTTGGGTAGGTCCACGGACATACGTCCTGTGTGGTGTCCGTCAAGTCCCTCGTCGCCACTGTACTTTGGCTGACGGCGTGGCTGCGTGCTCGTGCTCGTGCGATGGCGCAGTGTTGTTCCGTATCTACGACGCCGACCGCGACGGTGCCGTCTCCGTCGACGACTTTGTCGTGACGCTGCTAGCCACGACGTCCGCGCTGACTCGTGCAGAGCTTAAGGCGTCCATTTCCGCGCAGTTCCCGTCGTGGACCTCCACGCAGTCCGGAGAGGTGCTGCTGCGGTTCGAGGCGTTCCAAGCGGTACGGTACCTAGACCCATTTGAGACGGTACCGGTGTGTAGGTGGCCATCTCTCTGAGCCCGAGTGGATTAATACCTGTGGCGCTGTAGCTCTTCTCCGATGCGGACGTCCACGCGGCGCTCACGGTCGCCTTCTAGGCTTGTAAGGATCGGGCCGACCGTTTTGCCTTCGAGATTCCGCTGCTCGCCCGATCGCATGTGTCCCGTTATAGATCCGAGTTCCCGAGCTCTAGTTTGCCATCGAGATAGCGCTTGGCACTTATGTCGAGAGTCGCCTAGACGTACACGTAATAGGACTCTCCACCGCACCTGCCACTGACGTCGGCACCGATCGTCCCCTGCCATCCCCATGGTCAAGTGGAACATCGCCACGTTCGCGCGGATCCGCCCGCCGCGGCGCAACCACGACTGCGCAAAGTTCATCCTCGGTACGATCACTGATCGGCGAAGGCGGTTAAAGAGGGTCCTTGCTCACGTGTTCATGATGCCGATTCCCACAGAGAAACTGGACAATGGCGCGCAGACCGCGGCGCGCATCTCGTTCCCGCCGCCGGGCGAGCACGACGACTACGGCGGCAGCGCCGGCGAGCGCTTCTCCATGAAGCAGCGCGAGCTGCTGCAGTTCCAGTACTCGGACATCTTCGACCCGGGCGTCTCGCAGGACGACGTCTTCAACGCCGTGTGCCGCGACATCGTGTACAGCGCGCTGGACGGGTACAACGGCACGATCCTCGCGTACGGCCAGACGGGCTCGGGCAAGACGTACACGATCACGGGCGGCGAGCACTACGCCGACCGCGGGATCATCCCGCGCGTGCTCTCGACCATCTTCGAGGAGTTCGAGCGCCGCGCCGCGACCGTGCGGTACGCGTGCTACGTGTCGTACCTCGAGATCTACAACGAGAACGTGTACGATTTGCTGGACCGGTCCCACACGGACCGGCCCATCGAGGAGTGGACCAAGGTGCTGCTCATGGACGACGACGAAGGCGAGATGCACTTCCGCAACCTTGGTGTGTACGAGGCCGTGTCCGAGGAGGAGGCGCTGAACTTGCTCTTTTTGGGCAACATGAACCGCGTGACGAGCGACACGCCCATGAACCAGGCCTCGTCGCGGTCCCACTCGATCTTCAGCGTCATGATCGAGGCGCGGCCCGTGGACTCGGACGTGATCGTGACCTCCAAGCTCCACCTCGTGGACCTCGCGGGCTCGGAGCGCGTGTACAAGCGCGAGGGCACGCAGCGCATGCGCGCCGAGGGCAAGCACATCAACCTGTCGCTCCACCACCTCGAGCAGGTGATCTTGTCGCTGCGCCACGCCGGTAAGAAGCCGCAGGGCGGCGGCTCCTCCTCGCTCGCCAAGAGCTTCCACGTGCCGTACCGCAACTCGATGCTCACGAGCGTGCTGCGCGGCTCGCTGGGCGGCAACTGCAAGTCGGTCTTCATCGCGACGCTCAACCCGGAGAGCGAGTTCGTGGACGAGTCCATCTCCACGTGCCGCTTCATGCAGCGCTGCGCCGAGGTGAGCGTCGACGTGGCCGTCAACTCGGAGGTGGACACGGAGAAGCGGCTGCTCGGGCTCGAGAAGGCCAACGGCGAGCTCGAGGCCGCCAACGCCGCGCTCCAGACGCGGCTCGCGCAGCTCGAGCGCGAGCTGCAGCACGCGGCGGCGCAGAGCGCGGGCCACGTCGCGGACCGCGCGCAGTGGCAGCGCGAGCGAAGCGAGCTGCTCGCGCAGGTGGCGCTCTGGCAGGCGAAAGTGCGCCAGGACGAGGCGCTGGACTGGGGCGTTTGCGAGGAGCTGGTGGACAAACTGCTGCTCTCGGGCGAGGTGCCGCGCAGCGCGGTCGAGCGAGAAGGCGGCGACAGCCACGGGAGCGATGGTGAGGAGGACGACGAGGCCCGCGAGGCGCGGCAGCTCTTCCAGGAGACCGTGGGCGAGGTGCGGCGGCGCGGGCTCGGGTGCGCGGTCGGGTGCCTCGCGGTGATGCGCGAGAGCGCCGTGTTCGCGACGAATACGGCGGCGGAGCTCCAGGAGATGATGGAGACGCAGACACAGACCGTCGCGCTGCTTGAGGCGCGGCTCCACGAGCACAAGCGCGACGCCGAGGCGCTCAAGACGCAGATCCGGCAGCTCTCGCAGGCACAGGCGCGCGCGCCGACGCCGCCATCGACCGAGGACCCGCGGACGGCGACAGCTACGGCATCTAGGGCTACCCCAGTTTCTCGCACCGGTGCAGGCAGCCGCAGCACCAACCACAGTGAGGCGGACCGCGGTCGAGGCGCGGCGTCGGCAGCCGAGTCCGACGCCAGCGACAGCGACAGCGAGCTGGACAGCGAGGCGACCGACGCGCGCGCGTACCCGCACCCGAACCCGAGCCAACAACAGCAGCAGCAGCGGCCGGAGTCGTTGGCGTCGTCATCTACGACGACGATGTCGCTCGTGTTCAACGCTGGGCCGCGCGCAACGCTGGCGCCCGTGACGCCGTTCCCGCCCGTGCGCGGGGTGCCCAACCCGGCAGCCGAGGACAGCCGCAGCGGCGGCGAGAAGGCGCCACAGCAACAGCAGTCAGCGCCGCCTGCGCCCGCCAAGAGCGGCAGCGATGTGATTCGGCGTCGCATGGAGCTGCTCAAGAGCGGCAGCCTCTTTGTCAAATACGGCCGCTTCGGCAAGCCGCACGTGCGCTTCGTGTGGTGCTCGGCCGACCTCGAGTACGTGCACTACCGCGCGGCGAGCGCCGTGACCGCCAAGGCTGCGATCCCGACGCGCAGCGTGCAGCGCGTGGTCGTAGGGCAGACCAC